>JAQZBX010046694.1:0-20695 GCA_029593785.1 Cabassous unicinctus | reverse complement strand
GCCGTGGGCTGATGCGGCAAGACCTCACAGCAAGGGGGAGATAAGCAGACACAGAGAAGACACGCAGCGAATGGACACAGCAACACAAGCGGCAAGGGGGGGATAAATAAATAAATCTTTAAAAAAAAAAAAGAAAAAGAATAAAAGAGAGACAAGGAGAGAAACATTGCTGTAAAAATAATACTTTGAAAGCTCTTGAGTTGTTAGCATAGTTTTTATAATTTTTTTTCACTCCTGTTTTGGGTACAAGGCATTTCTGAAATTTAGTAAAGTTATATTCTTTTTTTTTGAGGGTGTTAAGGGAGGGATTCAGAAGTAACCATTCTTAAATGGAATTTTCTAATAAGCTACTTTTTGTAAGTGCCATGTTTCTGACCTAACCATTCAAGTTTTGCATTGATGCCTGACGGCCACTTCTTTCTTTCAAGGACAGTGTTTTTTTTTGTTTTTTTTTTTGTTTTTTTTTAGTAAAATCACTGGTTTATACAAAGTTTTATTTAGGGGGTAAAGTTAAGCTGCTAAAACCCCATGTTGGCTGCTGCTCTTGAAATACTGTACTTTGGGAGTAAAAACAAAAGTAATTTCTTTGTCCTAAAGAATTTTAAGAAAATGAGTTAGTCATGATGGGACTTATTTATCTTTCCAGGGAATATATTGATTTGTCTTAAAGACTACCCAGTTCAGTAAATGGTGGCTGGAACATCTATTTTTCTACAAAACTGGAAAAATGAACCTGGCTTTAGGAAAATGTATGAAAAAATAAAACAAGTGAAGCAGCAAAAAAAAAAAAGTTTGATAGTAGTCTGTAAAATAATCTTGGAAAGCATAATATACAGTTGAATAACACTGAGCCAATTTATGGGCTAGGGCATTGCACATTTCCCTTTTCAGAATGGTAGCAAAGTGGCCTTTTCTCCTTAATTTTCTAAGTTGATGTGATATGATCAAGTGATAAACTTTGCAACAGAAAAATCCAGTGGAAATCAACAGTATTATGCACATGAGAAATCCGTTTCTTAATCTGGGTAATAATTGCTGTTAGAAATGCTTATTACCATGTCTGAGATGGACCCTCTGAACTTATAGTTGCCCTGAGGTTTTGCTTAAAACAGAATAATTCCATCCTCTATTAGTTGTTTTACCATTCACACTTCTTAATATAAAAGTAAAGTATTCCAACTTTCAATATGGAACATCTTACCTGTTCCTCATTACCACAGATGTACCACACTTACTGGTATCCAGCCTTAAATTAATGATCAGGGGCATGCTACTTGCAGTAAGTAACTCCTATTGGAGCAATCCTCCTTCAAAGAACAGCCATATTTTCTAGATAAAATATTTTTTAAAAAGATGAAAACACTTGGGCATGATCCAAAGTAGACATGTTGACATTGGAGTGGGGCTGACACTTGGAAGAAGAGAATGGCACTGGGTGGGTTTCCCATTTTTATGGCTTTTATCCAAGTACAGACCCCATCAGGGCAGCTAAAACTCTGATAGAAAATCCATAGTCTAACTGATTTGAAGAACCAGAGGCCAGAGTTTGGGGCAAACACAGCCTCTGCAAAGTGAAGGGTAAAATCCTGGAAAAAGAGAGCCCTAAATTCTAAACTCTACAAATCCCTGAGTGACACTTGAACCCATCCAGCCAACACTAAAAGAACTAAACATATATCAATTGAAAGTCTCTTAAAATTTTCCTAAAGGCATACATAAAATGGAGATACATTTATTCAAGAAAATCTGCTAAATCTTAGAACAGTGAGTATCTGTGACATTTGAGCCACAACCTGCTCCAATCCCACTCCCCAGTTCCCGAGTTTCATGTGGCAGAAGCTCTTTTCTGGACAGATGCAGCCAGTAAGATGAGGGCTCCTTCCCCCAGCTCAGGATCTAGGGCTCTGCCCCAGGCATGGCAGGTGAGAATATCGGGGATCTGAATGTCCGTGCCCCAGCCTGCTAATGATGTTCCACTGGGAGGGGCAGGCCAAGAAAGCCAGGGACTACCACTTCTCCCTCCCAAGCCACTCAGGTGATCACCCAGAAGTGCCCACAGCCCCGCCTCCAGGGGGAGAGGCAGGCTATAAAGACTGGTAGCTCAGCAACTCTGCCTGAGGAGACTTGGGACAAAGTGCCTAGGGACATTGTCAAAATCAATGGAGATTTTGGTGGCAAGTAATCAAGAGGGGGCTGGTAGGATACTAGTAGCAACATGCAAAATGGCAGACTAGCCAGATGTTTAACAGAGAAAACCAGGGAAAGAGACAGTTAAGAAGAGTGATCCCTGGGGGTCCAGAAGCCTGTGCATGGACCAGGCGGTACCCACTCAGGAGCAATCAGTGGGACATGGACCAGACTTGAAGCGTTACCCAATACACAGATGCAGCAGTCTTATTAGCTCAAAGGGCTAAAGCCCAACCTCCAACCAAATGCTGGCTGAAAAATAAGCTACTCTGACTCAGGGAACTCCTAAGAAGCGAGGCTTAAAGATAAAACTACATGCATCTCTGGTGGTCTCTAAAACTGCATGCGTGAAAGGCTGCACCCTCTCAGGAGCAACTAGAGAGAGAATATCTGAGCTACAAATACCTGGCTGAACATGGGGCAAATTTGTAAACTCCCTGAACTGTGATACAGTCACCAATCTACACACACACTCAAGGGTAAAGAGTGAAATTCTTACTGGCTAAGGGAAGTAAGCAAAACATTTGACCAATATCTAATTTATAGAAAGACCCAGAAGCAAACCCTAGGAAGCTGTGCTAAAAGATAATAATAAGCAAAACTACACTATAGTGATGGAAATCAGAATAGGGGTTCTCTCTCTGAGAAAGGGTAGTGACTGAGAAGAGGCATAGGGGGCCTTCTGAGATGTTGGAAACGTTCTATATAATGGGTCAGCAGACTATGGCTGATGGTCCAAATCCTGCCCACTGCCTGTTTTCTTAAAATTTTATTGGAGCGAAGCCACGACTGTCATTTACATATTGTCTATGGCTGCTTTAACAACAAAGGCAGATCTGTGTAGTTACCACAGAGACCATATGACCATAAGACCTAAAATTTTCACTATCTGGCCTTTTACAGAAGCAGTTTGTCAACCCCTTCTCTTCTAACTTGATCTGGGCAATGGTAACGCAGGTGTGTGTGTGTGTGTGTGTGTAACACACACATCTGTATTCACTGAAGCTGTGTAACTTAAGATGTTTAGACTTTACAGTATAAATGTTATATATCTCAACAAAAATTAAAATTTAAAAATACACATGTATGGTTTAAGCAACGATTAGGAAGACAATACTCAGGTAACTAACTTCCAGGTCCTGAAGTAGAATATTGCACACATTCCAAAAACCTCAATTCCCTATCACTCTATTTCCCCTATTTCTCCTCATCAGTAATCACTAGCTTCACATTTGTGACATTTTCCCTTACTTTCCTTTATAGTTTTACCATCTAAATATTGATCTACAAACAATATATTTAGCTTTGCCTTTAAAAAAGAAACTAGAATGTAATTACAGTTTATGCACATATTTGTGTGTACGTATATTGGTTTTTTTGTTGAAAAGTATTTTGAGAGATTCGGCCACACAGATGTATGTAGCTCTAGTTTTGTTCATTTTTGTTAATTTATAGTATTCTACTGTATATCTATTTCAAAATTTATCTCCTCCATTGTTGCTGGATATTTGAGCTGCAAAAGTCTTTGACTTATGAAAAATGCTGTTATAAATATTCTTGACCATGTATCTGGGTACACAAGTACATGGACTTCCCTAGGAAACTGAATGGAAGTGAAGGGTTATAGGAACTGCATACACTCAAGTTCAAAAGATGATGTCTGTTTTCCAAAGAGGTTGTACTAATTTATACTAATGTGTAGTTTAAGAGAGATTTGCTGCTCCACATCTTTGCAAATACTTGGTATTGTCAGACTTCTTACTTTTCTGCTAATTATAAAAATTTGCAAGTCCCCAATTATTAGATAAGCACCTTTTGATGTTTTTTTTTTAAGATTTATTTATTTCTACACCCCCACCCCCCACCCTGTTGTCTGCTCTCTGTGTCCATTTGCTGTGTGTTCTTCTGTGTCTAGTCTTCTCTTTAGGCAGCACTGGGAACCGATCCTGGGACCTTCTGGAGTGGGAAAGAGGCGCTCAATCTTTCATACCACCTCAGCTCCCTGGTCTGCTCTGTCTCTTATTGTCTCTCCTCTGTGTCTCTTTTTGTTACGTCATCTTGCTGTGCCAGCTCTCCGCGAGGGCCAGCTTGCCTTCACCAGGAGGCCCCAGGAATTGAACCCTGGACCTCCTATATGGTAGATGGGAACCCATTCGCTTGAGCCACATCCACTTCCCTTCATATGTTTTTGTTTGTCCATATGGATAATCCTTTCGTGAAATCCCTTTCAAGTCTTTTGCCCACTCTTCTACTGGGTTTTCTTTTACTTGCTAATTAATAACTTTTCAAATAGTCTAAATTCTGGTTCTTTTTAAGTAATATAGATAACAAATATCTTTTTCTACTCTGTAGCTTATTTTTTCACTCTTCTTACAGTGTCTTTTCATGAGAAGTTCCTGTATTTAATGGAAGTAAAGTTATCTATTATTTCTTTTATGACCAGTGCTGTTTGAGTCTCATTTAAGAAATGCTTCCCTAACCCAAGCTCATGAAGATATTTTCCTATGAAACTTCTAGATACATTAAATAGCTTGTGTACTGGGTTGGATAGCACTCCCTGCCCCCACCCCACGCCAGTGCACATCCACTCAGACCCTCAGAATGTGACTTTATGTTCTCCCATTCTGTAGGTTGTCTTTTTACTTTTTTTATAATGTTTTTTGATGTTGCAGGAGGAGCAGAGTCTAGCTCGTTGTGGTGGAGGCAGTTTTCTAGCTCGTTGTGGCAGGAGGCAGCATCTGCTCGTCTTCTTTAGGAGGCACTGGGACCCGAACCTGGGACCTCCCATGTGGTAGGCAGGTGCTCAAGTGGTTGAGCCACATCCACTTCCCCCAATTGAGTTTTGTTATTGTATTTTTCATTTCTAAAGTTACATTTATTTTGAAATCTGCAGTGTCCCTTTTTATAGTTTCCTGGACAGTTATTTTCAAGCTTACCTTTTTTCTTAAATACAACAAGCAGAATTGCTTGATCTTCTCCTGATTGTTCCAATACATGAAAACTTTGTGGGTCAGTTTCTACTCTCTGATGTTTCCACTGTGGCTCACTCTTGATGCAGTTTCCTTGTTTGGGTAATTTTGACTTGTGCTAGTCATTGCCTTTTAAAAATTATTTGTGGGTGTTTTCTGAGGCTTAGAATTAAGGTGTTCTCCTACAGAGATAATTTGCCTTGCCTCTACCACATACCTAGAGTGCTACCTAGAGACTGGAAATATTTCCAAGTCACTTCTTGAATTTCTTTCACCATCTTGAAGTAAATTTTGGCTACAAATCCATATGAGAGATGAATTGCTTGCTTACCCTCCCAGCCCACCCTGTCCCTTCTTTCCTTTCCATTTCCTATTCTTCCCCTCTCATTTTTCTGTTCTTTTCCTTCCTTCTTTTCTTCCCTTCCTTCCTCAGCAGGGAAGGCTTCTTCTTTTTTTTTGTAGTTTAATGTATTTTAGTAGCAAACTTACAGGAACAGCACAGAAGACAGACAACATTAAAAACATGTACTTAAGGCTTCCTTCTAATTCACCCTTCCTATGTGGCAATTGCTCTCTGGGTTCTTGGCTATTAGATTTCCTGTCTTGGGGGATGGGGCTTTGACTTCTATCTCCATTACAATGTCACCTAAACCACAACTCAGTTTCCACAGTGTCAAACAAAGCAGCCTACACTTCTTTGTGGTCTTGTGTTTCTCTTAGATCTTTGCTTGTCAGCTCTTAAATTGCTTTTAAGATTTAAGCACGGTACTCCAGTTGATAAAAGTTGCTTCCCACATTTTCCCAGCATTTTCAGTAGAATTGTTCCTTAACTTTAAGAAGGCAAAGCAAGTTTTCTCAAATGCTTACCATATGAAAAAAACCTAGCTATAAACATTGCCTTAGTCACTTCCTCTCCTTTTGACACATTCTAGTGTTAAAATTTACACCAATTTTAACTATTTCAGCATTTTAAGCTTCAATTTAAATGCACAACTATCTTACAGAATAAATTATATACTTAAAACTTGTCATATTTAATACTTACAATATTGAAAAATTTTTAAAAGAGCTAGTTTACCTTCAACCAAAATCCTGAAAATGTAAGAAAGAGAAGTCACTTTCTCTCTCTGGGTATCAGTTTCCTCTTTTGCAAAATCAGAGTGCTACATTAGATTGTGTTTAAAGTGAAAATAATCCCCACTGGAAAATAATTTTTAAAATCCACAATTTAAAGGGCAATATATCTAAAATAAAACATGATTTTCTTACATGTATAATTATCAGGAAAATGCCATCTCTGAATATGTAAGTTTTTTTGAAAGACAAGGAAATGTTCAGGCAATGCACATAATGTACATAAACTAGGAAATTAACCTTTTTAAGAGTGAGAAAAAGAATTCAGAAAGAGTAACACATAAAACTTCATTACAAAACTGAGAGCAAAATGAATTACCACCCCCCCACACATCTATTAGCAATTATACAATTAGCAAATGAATAAAAAAAAAATCCAGGTTCTGAGGTTGGATCTTCTAAAAGAAAAATTCATTCTCTTAGTTTGCTTTTGGTTGATTTCTCAGGCTACAAAGAATTTTAAAAAACATCACTAGAGAGCTCCACCTCAATAGAGATGGCAGAGTGAGAAGCTTCAGGGCTCTGTTCCCTTACAGAAGTTTTGAACAACCAACAAGAACTGGCAGGAACATCTTTCTCAAAGCTCCAGAAAATAGTTAAAAGATTACAGAAACTGGGCGAGGGTCAAATCAAGAAAAAAGCCACTTAAAACCAGGAGGAGGGAAGTGGATGTGGCTCAAGTGCTTGGGCTCCCAACCATC
The DNA here is from genome assembly GCA_029593785.1 of Cabassous unicinctus. NCBI lineage: Eukaryota > Metazoa > Chordata > Mammalia > Cingulata > Chlamyphoridae > Cabassous > Cabassous unicinctus. The sequence continues at coordinate 13,704 of JAQZBX010046694.1, read as the reverse complement.
ATATAGGAGGTCCACGGTTCGATTCCCGGGGCCTCCTGGTGAAAAGCAAGCTGGCCTGCACGGTGAGCTGGCCCACACAGAGTGTTAGCCCACGCAGGACTGCTGGCCTGTGCGGAGTGCTGGCCCGCGTGGAGAGCTGGCGCAGCAAGACAATGCAACAAAAAAAGAGACACAGAAGAGAGAAAATGAGAGACACAGCTGATCAGGAAGCTGAGGTGGCGCAAGAAACTGAGTAGCCTCTCTCCACTCCGGAAGGTCCCAGGATCGGTTCCCGGTGCCGCCTAAAGAGAAGACAAGCAGACATAGAAGAACACACAGAGCAGACAGCGAGTGCAAAACAAAAAAATAAATAAAAGCAGTACGATCTCCTGGTACCCAGGCTGGCCTTGCCCCTATCCCCTCACCTAATCAGCCAAACTTTCGGATTAAGGAAAGAGAGAAAAGTTAATTTGATAGTCTTTCAAAAATTACAATTATTAAACTAAAAATATTTTTATTTTTAAAATGATACAACTTAAGTAACATGGGAAATGACTAGACTGCAAGATTAAAGGCAAGAGGAATTGTGTAAAAGCACTGTACTCTAGCTGATAAAGTTGTTTGCTACAGGAGTATGGGTTAACAATTTTGAAACTGCTATACATGTATCCTGGAATTGAACAATTAAATAATGGATGAAGGATTTTAGGAGTCAGGTTTCTCATTATTAACGTGGGAGGTTACAGACAAGCGAAGTGAGAAGGTTAGAATAATCCATACGGTAAAGGATTAAATTTGGAGACAACAATATGAACTCGTTTAGTTTAATATACAGATGGTTAAATACAGAAATATTTTCAAATATGTGTATGTACATGGGTTAGTACACACACATATTTCCTTGCTGTCAGTGGATCCAGAAGCAATGACTCCCCAGCAGCAACAAGCACACCTAGCCCCCAAATTTTGATTTCTAATACCATTCTCCAATAACTGGAACCAAGGCTCTTTGGAGAAGTGGTTAATTCTAGGAAAGGGACAGTATATATAAAAGATAAAACCTGGAGTGCCAGAAAGAAAGAAAGGACTCAAAAGAAGCCACAACAATGGGGATATTTCAAAGGAACACAGGAGCCAACTGAAAGAGCTTTTAAATGGCCAAAGCTGGAACAATCTGAGCAAAAACATAAAGTACTCAAAGTATAAAATAAACATCTGAGTCCACACTGATATAAACTATTGAGTAAATAAATGGGAGAGAATAGACAAACACTACGGAGAATTTCAAATAATTTGTGTAGCTACTTTGCCCTCAAGGAGGTGGAGCATAAATTCCCACTGCTTAAGTGTGAGCTGTAGATAGTGACTTCCTTGCCAAGACTACAGTATGAAAAGGGGGAAAAAGAGGAACTTTATAGTAGAGTAACCTAATAAGCACTACTTCAACCAAGTGATCAAGGTTAACATAAAAAATGTTGAGGGTCTGTACCCATAATGTGAGGTGATCAGAATGGCACTTTAACTCTGTGGTCTTCCTCCTCCAAATCCATAACCCCATTCTAATCATGAGAAAAACATCAGAGAAATCCAAATTGAGAGACATGCTACAAAATACCTGACCAGTACTTCTCAAAACTGTCAAGATCCAAACAAGTCTGAAAAACTGCCATGACCAAGATGCTTGAGGAGACAATGACTAAATGTAAAATGGTGTCTTGGGTGGGATCCTGGAACAGAAAAGGGACATAAGGTAAAACCTAATGACATCCGAAGAAAATATGGACCTCAATTAATGATAGTGTATCAATATTGGCTCATTAATTGTGACAAATATACCATACTAATGCATGTTAATAATAGGAGAAACTGGGCGTGGGCTATATGGAAATTCTCTTTAGTATCTTTGTAATTTTCTGTAAATTCTAAAACTTATAAAAGGTTTATTTTTAGCAAGTTTACTTTGAAATTTTATATAGTGTGCCAGAATAGATACAACAGAAGGCTTAGATAAAAATGGTGTTTTTATATTTATGAAAGATTTGTCTTTCACCAGAACCGATAGTCTCCTAAGGTTTAATTAACTATTAGTCAAAAATATATATACATATATCAGTTCAAATTATTTACCCAAAAGGCAAAACAGAACTTGGATAATTTTACTAGAGGGGAAAAATTGTTTAGGGCTATTATGTATTAAATTAGTCTCATTTCTGTCTTTTAATAACACCATCAGGTCCTACATAATTGGCCCTTACCTACATTCTTTGACTCCATCTTATCCTGCTCTCCTCTCTGTTTTTACTGATTTGAGCCACAACCCCTCTTTCTGTTCCAAACACATTGAGCCTCAGGGCTTTCACACTTTCCATATTTTTGTCTGGTAACTATCTACTGCTGGATAACAAACCACCCCCAAAGGTAGTAGCTGAGTACACTCCCATTTTATTAACTCATGATGCCTGGTCTGAAATGGGCCCCCATGTCTGGGAGCAGTACTGGCTGTTGGCTGGGCCACACACTTCTAGTGGTCAAGCTTGGGCTTCTTTACATGGCTGTAGCAGAGGTCCAAGGGTGAGACTAGAAACATGCCCTTGATCAAACCCAAGTCACAGGACCGACCATATTCAAGGAAATGGTCTCCACCTCTTGGTGGGAGAAGTAATAAAGAATATGTAGCCATTTAAAGTCTGCCACATGTAGAATGCTTTCTGAAATTTTCCCATAGCTGTATCTTAGTCAGTGTCCCTTTAAAATATAATCTCATGAATATGGGTGATATTGCATATGAAAGACTGTTTCACAAAATATAAATACAAATATACAAGAGCAGGGGTTCTTAACCTTTTTTGTACCACGGATCCCTTTGCCAGTCAGGTGAAAACCACAGACCCCTTACTAAGTCCACACCATACTGTGTATTATTTAATAAATATATCACACCCACATCAAGACGTCCCCACAAGTTTTTTTAATTTCAATTCACGCTCACAGACCCCTGGTTAAGAACTCCTGTACTAGAGAGAAGGAAACAGAATGGCAGCTATGTATGGAAGGGGAAGCATAGGGAGATTGAGAATGATGAGTTTTGTTTGTTTGGTTTTTGTCTTTTATTATTATTACTGGAATAATGAAAATGCTCTAAAAATGATTGAAGTGATGAATGCACACTATGTGATTATACTTAATACCACTGACTGTATACTTTGGATGGATTTATGCTTTAGTAATGTATTAATAAAATTTGTTAAAAAAATATATATATAATCTCTTCAAAGTCCTTTCCTAACTACTATATTTAAAGGAGCTCCTTAACCTACCTCACTGTTTCATGACCCTATTATATTTTCTTTATAACATTACCATCATGTTTTCTCATTGTTTACTAGTCTTTCTATGAAAGAAAAAGTTAATCTGCCTTATTAAATCACAAGAACTAGAATAGTAAGCACTCAAAAATTATTTGTTGAATTAACCAATGAATTGGAGGAGAGATAGTTAATTCAAAGAAGTGGAATGTAAGAGGAGTAAGTGAATATATATTGTCAACTCACATCTTTATTTTTTATGCCACAACAGAAAAGATGACTACATTAAATAACAATTAACAGAGTAAAGCATTTCCATCAGTAAGTACTTTTAAGTTAGTAAAAACAATCTAAATGGAAATAAGATTGTCCCTTCTGTCTTGACAAAAAATGAAAGATCTACTTTTTAAGTTCAAGGTAGAAAGCTACCTGAGTCTTTTCCAGGTTAGATAATTTAGAGCTTCACAGCTTCCAAAAGTAGTAACATTAAGATACCAGTTCAGAAATTAACTGTTAAGATATTCCCAAACACAATGAACCCCTCAAATGAATCTCTGGTTTGTTCCATTTGTAAAGCAAGCTTACACGGTGTGAAGTTCCAGGGACTTCTGTTCCCATCCATCACATAGCGGCAATAAAAGCAAAATAGAGTGATTTTAATGTGTCAGTCTCTATAGCACCAGGATATCCCAAACTCAGACCACACTAGTCCCTTCCCAGTCCCAAGAGTATCCCCAAGACATGGCTGGACTGTTTGGGTCATATCTAATCTCAATCAATCCTGGTAGAGAAGGTTGTGCTGTAAAGAATGAACACTTTTTGATATGGTTTACTCAAATGGAAACAATCAAGTCACTACAGAGTATTTTTTCCGTTTTATTTTTTTATGAATAACAGATCTACTCAAGGGATCATTTTTATTCAGTTTATTTAAATAAGGATAGGCTACTTAAAAGACTTTTTACATACAAAAAAATGTACATTACAAGGTTAAACATTTCTGTACTTAAGTACAAAACCTGCACAAGCATTTAATAAAAGAGCACACTTAAAAACATTTTGACCATTTTGTAGCCTCTAAAAATTACTGAATTTCCACAGTAGTAAATAGAGGAAGCTCTTACATACATATGATTTAAATCTATTGGCAGTTTTACTTAATGTAAGTTTTAAAAAGATCATTGCTACCAAATGAATCTCAAGATCATTTTTAGAATCACTCTCAAAACTTAAGTCAACCAAAATATTATTCAAGTAATAATTACAATTCTGAAGAATTTTAATACTAGCAAATATATTATGGGTCTCATTATATTAGTTGAACCACCTTTCTTAAGTGCCTGGTAGCTCTCTAGATTAATAAAGCTATTTTGGAAAACTGTACTGCCTTTACAACCATTAGGAAGCAATTTAGTGGCCTGGTGCTGCAGAGTCCTAAGACTTTCCAGAATTCACACAGCAGTCTATGATCCCTCAAACCTAAGATTAGGGGTCAGTTAGCCTATCTTCACTTCTCAGTGAATGAGTAGGACCAAGCATTATGATTGCAAACCTAAGACTAAAGCTTAGTGCCTACAAAAAGGAAGGAGGAGAATGGAAGTAAAGAAACTGAAAGTATAGGAAAAAAAGGATAAGTAAAAGGAAAACAAGGAACAAAGAGGGAGAGAAAGAACCAAGACAACCTGCCAAAGGCAGGAAGTAGTAAAGTGCCTGTTCCCAGAAGTCACCCACTGGCTCTAATGCCATTCATTTGCCTATCCCAATAAGAATATCGAGCTTTACTGTAGTCCAGAATCAGGAGCAACAATAGTAATCTATGTTAAGTGAGTAAAGGGCATTCTGAAGTTGTATGCCATTCAACTCAAGTCCTTCTAACCTTTTAACACACTAAAGCAACATTTCAAAACATAAGATTTCCAACATTTCTGCTCCAGATTCCCATCACTTCAGCATGCTTCATTATGTGGAGAAAGACATTTCAAGACAAGATGCATCTATACACCTTCAGAAGGCACAGCTCTGTAAGACGTTGGTATAATGTAATAATACATGGTACATGGTTTAGCACTTCTCCACATTTCAAACTCAAAATAGCTCAAGAATATGCTGCTATATGAGCACTGATCCTCAATGTTCATAATATAAACTTCAATTTGAAGCAACAATGTTACACAGTTCAGCTGTTATTACCAACCTACTCTGTAAGTTAAATATACAAATTAAAAACTAACCTTGAATAACTAAAAATAAGTTTCCACTGACTTAAAATCGTCAAATGGCTAACTCTCTCTTAACTAAGAGAGAAATGCAGGTGGAAGCAGAGGGGATAACTGAATATAAAATTTGTCATTCTACCCTAAAATCTGCACTTTTAAAATCTCCCTTAACATATATGTACAGGATCAGTGGCCTATCAACAATGTTACATATATCAGCCGTGCAGATAACTATAAATTCAAGATCATTAACAATTTATGCAATACTTAGGATGTATCAATTTTGTCAAGTGTACAGATTCATAGTCTGGAATAAAGACAGGATGGTTAAAATCTGTAGATGAAAGTTTTAGTACTTACCTGCAAGGCTGAATTAATTTTTTGTAAGGCTATTCAATAGCTGAACTCAAATGCTTGTCTTAACATCAAGAGAAATGAGACTGCTCTAAAAAGCATTGAAAAAGGCAATCCCCAACTTGAAGCTCAATCATACAAGGGGAAAAGTATAAAGTATTCTTTGTTCTTGGTTAGAAATGTATAGCAGATAAGTTGACACAAATCATAAATATAAGGTAAATCCTATTTTCTCAAAAACTTCTATTATACAATTGAAGTGGTATCACTTTAACAAAAATAAACAAAAGGCTTTAGTAGATAATCCTGTATGACAGTCCTGCGGGAAGCTGTCCATATTATACCCAGAGGGAGCCCCTGCCCAGCTATGGGCACATTTTTCCTATGCTGTACTCTGTAGTGACATCCTGACTTTAGTATCTCCTCCACTGCCTACTACAGATCACTGACACCTACACCCAATATACTTCCTGGACTCTCCTAAGTCCTTGAAGTCTACTCCTCTCTTCCTATTCTCTAAACTTCCTGCCATCAGATACCACCTCTAACATGATTACTCAGCCTGAAGATATTTTAATAAACTTAATTTTGAAAAAATTAAGCTCCTAAAAGGGAGCAATACCTGAACTCACAGAGTGAGATCACAGACTGCTCATGAAAGGAGTAGGTAGGACTACTGCATGACAAGAAAATTCAAAAAGATGGATCAAGTGTGAAATTGATTCACAATAAATGTATTCTGTTACCAATTCAAGAGAAGGAGCAACAAACACTGATTTCCCTTTTGATTTTTCTGGGAAGAAGCAATGTAAGCACTTAAAGAATAGCAATTTATCTGTATATCTGGATTAGTTTTCCGGCGGTACTGAAAATGTTTTTCTTGGTGAACACTTGAGGATGAGTTTGGCAATATTTACTAAAATATTGTGTTTGTTGTATATGTCTGCTTGAGAAAAGAAATTAATAAAACTTGTGAATTAGTAAAATAGTTTTTTAAAAATCCCAAATTTCCCCCAAAATCTCTGAAAGAAACTGAGACTAATACCTAAAATTAACTGGATACTTTAATTCCAGATTTGCAGCTAGTGATTTAACTAGAAATAATATAAATGACTTATACTAAGCCATTAGTTCACAAAGAAATTCTTTTCTATTCAGGACATAAGAATCAAGAATTTTAAAGGAGGGGGCAGATGTGGCTCAAATAGTTGGGCATCCGTCTCCCATATGGAGGGACCTGGGTTTGATCCCCGGGACCTCCCGGTTAAAAATAATAATAATAATTTTAAAGGAAGAATGAAAGAAAGAAAAGAACACACTATATTTTTTGAACCTAATTTTAAACTTAAGAAAATTCCACAATAATCAGGATCTCTGTAAATACTGTCAATAAATGTGAACGTGTTTGAAAAACTACAGTTACAGTTATATTTACATTTTTGGAAACTTTCCTTCATGGCCACGTAACATGTTGTATCTTCCTCTTTGCTTCTGGGGGCTTCAGATTATTCTGAAAAGACAGGCAGAAATCATCTTATATTTGCAAAAACTGTCAGAAAAGAGCTCAACACCAAGGTTTACTATTAGTACAACAATGGTAGATCACTGCTGCCATCTGGTGGGAATAATTTTAATGAATAGCCGAAGATTTAAAAAAAATAAAGCTTCCCCTGGCTCTCAACTGTTTGTGCATTAGAATGACTCGGGACACCTAAAAACATGCCCGGGCTCAGACCTTATCCCAGAAGCAATGGCGAGTAAGGGAGGTAGGCTCTGATGACATTTTTAAATTTTTTTTGGGGGGAAGCTCCTCAGGTGATTCTAATATGCAGTTAAGAGTTGAGAATCACTGTTTTCTCCCTGCCTAGCCCGCCTCCTCCCTGTTGACAATACAAAAAGTTTAAAAAAAAAAACAAAAAACAACCCTTTGAACGAATAGTATTTCCTTGGGGAGAGAAATGCTATTTAAGAACCTGAAATAAAAGTCCTCAACACTCACTTCTTATTGCAATATTTAAAATCTGGATTTTTTTCTGATTCTTATCAACACCACCCTTTGTTTCCCTCAAAAAGGTACCAAAATAAGTATGTAGACAGCAAAGTGCCATAATAAGTGCATGTTTTGTGATCAAACAGACCTGAATTCAAATTCTTATTAATGCTGGAATCCTGAACAAATTAAATTCTCTAAACTTCTATTTCATTACCTGTGAAATGGGGATAACAATGGGGTCCTTTTCATAAGGTTGCTGAAAGAGCTCAGGGCCTGTTGGGTACATAGTAGCTTTCCTTTCCCTCTAATAGGGTCTACTCTTTGAGAATGTTTGAACTATTTTGAGTTTCCATTCCTGTGACACACAATTAGAAGATGGAAAAAAGCTAAAGTATACTACAAGAATAAAGACCGTGAAATTGCTGGGTGTTTAAAAATGAAACTACTTTTCTGAGGAGCCCAGGGAAAGATGAAAAAAAAAAAACCAAACATATATATATATACACACACACACATACACACACACACACATATTTAAATCTCACAAATTAAACTCTACATAAATCACTTAACTGTACCAAATTTGCCAGCATATGGAAATCCAAGCTAGAGATGTTTAAACTAGAGAGCACAACAAAATAGACTCCCCGAAACTTCCCCTATCCCTCCAAAGATGTACATTTGAAGGGTAAGGGAGTAAATCTTAAAAAGATTCCAGTGAGGTTTTAAGGTAAGTTCAAGCAGATAAACTTAAGGTCAAGTTTCAAAATGCAACTTAATAGGTGGTGACCCTAGACAAATTCCTTAACCTTCTTCGCCACAGAAATAAAGGAGTATTTCCCTCTTTCAGTTGCAAGACAGTTAAAGGAACTACATGAGAAAAATCTAGGAAAAGTGCCTAAGAGATTCATTTTACACAATTTAAGCAGAAATAAATTGGTGTACTTTAAAAATTTGAGTTTATGATCATGGATTTTAAAATCCCACAATTCAAAACACACAAGAAATAATAAGATGCAAATTAAAACCAACCATTAAAGGGTTCAAGAAGAGCATGAAGCACACGTGACACATCTGGGGCTATCAGGCAGACCACTTGGGTTTCACTTCCACCTCTTATTAGTATGGAAACCACCCCTATACTTACCACGGAATCTGCTTCTTCTTTAGGAGCAGCTCGCTTTAACTTCACGGGAGTAGTTCCAACAGGGGACAATGGTGGTGACTTCACAGGGCCAGAAGGACTTTTCCTATGCGTTAAGTCATGGTTCTGTTTAGTGTCATTATTATTGTGTTCCATTTTATTGTTCACAGGCAAATTGGAAGACAGAATTAGGGGTGATACACTTGAAGAGGAATTTGATAATTTTCGAAAGGCATTACTGGTAAAGCTTGCCTGAGGGGGAGGCTTTAGTCGATCATTATCTCCATTTTCTGTCTTTTTCACTTTTATGCTTGTGCTTGTTGAACTTCCATCAAATACAATGAGGGGTCTTTTCCTTAAGCCATCTACAGTGTTACTCCTGAAATCAAAGAGATGCATTCTTGAAAAAAAAAAAATACAATCTGGAATGGCAAACCAGTTCACTGGAATTCAAACTTAAAATAAATAACAACAACAAAAAAGATTTGATAAAACTAATCTACTGTGATTCTATTGGAAATGAAATTTTCTAGGTCCACTCTAAATGATATTATAATTTTCTAGTGATTTTTAAAGTTAAAAATATTTGTTTACAAGAAATTGAAATTTAGCTTTAATGTATATACAACTGTATAGTTATTTAAAACAATAAACTAAAGCTAGCATTTGAAACAGGATTTCCTAGTACCTAAAAAAAAAAAAAATCACCAGCTTAGTGATAGGTTATCTTGAATATTCATCAGTTATTATTTAGAAAGGTTAATAAATTATAAAACTATACCAAGACTATCACAGTGGCAGTCCCCAAACAATGAGGCAGAACATTCTACCGCAGTCATTAAAGGTCTCCAAAGCCAAGGCATTTTCTAAACTAACTGTAACTTTAATATCTATACAGTTTGTGAAATTTGGCAAATCTTATTTACTGTCTGAAAACCTAATCTCCACTTTTAATTGTAAATTTTAAAGTTATACTCTATTCAAAAATTTAATTTGTTCCCTACTCATTTTCACCTCAAGTTATACAATGGATTTGTTTATGGAGAAAAAAAAAGACCCTTTTAATTAAATGTTAAAATAACCTGAAACATTAGTTATTGAGAAGAACAGTTCAACCTTGCAATTCCAAATGTAGTCCAGGAATCAACAGCATCACCACCACCAACACCTTGGAAATGTGTTAGAAATGCAGAGTAAGGGACCTGATCCTGAACTACTGAATCACAATCTGCATTTTAACCAGATCCCCAGGTGACTAGCCAAACTCACCAATTGTTGTGTCACCACTGACCATCATTTGGTAGAAGATGAAAAAATAAGCTCACTGTAATGCAGTGGCCATTGCAGGAGGGAAACAGAGTAGAGCTCATCATCTCATGCGAGAGTTCCATCTTTGATTCACAGGCACATTAAAGTTTGAGGAGCAATGCACTATGGATCTGGTCCTAGTTCTGTGTGACCTCGGGCAAGTCACAATTTTTCTGTAGATCTCAGTTCCTCTGTCTCTAAGTGAGTTCAATGATACTTAATGATTTTTTTAATCCTGCCAGCTTTATTACTGTTTTTCAAACATCAAATTGTGGTCGAAAGACACAGGACTCTCTTATCTCCCAGAAAAATAGCTAGAGAACAAGCAGAAACAGCCTGGAAAAAAAAATCTTCTAGAGTTTAGGACACCAGGGGAAGGCTGGACACCACCCAGAAAAAAAGGAAAAGAAAGGTCATGGCAAAACTGTGAGTTAAAAGCCACAGCTGCAAATGCCGGCACCCTTCCCCACAATATAAACACTTTTAAATTCTCAGGCCTCGGGGCTGACAGCTACAGACAAAGGGGGCCCCAGTGATCCACTTACCCAGGAGAGGGGAGAGAGAGGGACATAGCCTAAAGCTGACTCAGCTTTAGACCTACCAATTTGGACTGCTGTGTCCCAGGAGCCCTTCCAGGCTGGGAGGGGCCACGCCTTTGATGTTGGGAGCCATCAGAGATCCAACCCTCCCAATCTTCTTCTCTAATGACCAGGACTGGTTGTTGAGGACACAGAGGGGAATGGAATTACTTCCTACCCGGGAAAAGGGAGGGGGCAGAAAGCAAAGGTTGGATAACTGCCTCTGAGTAAGTCTGAATTACAAAGTTCTTGGCCTTCAGGCAGGAACCTTTGTCGCATCGATCCCTTCCATGTTAACATGCTCAGGCCAGGCTTTGAACTGAGAGGGCTGCCAAAGAGCGCCATCTGCTGGCAGACCAAAGAAATGCATGTGAGGAAATTAAAAGTAAGAGGCTTTGCTTACAACGAGCAAGATGGCAGCAGAGTAAGGAGCTCCTAGAGTCAGCTCATCCTACAGGGCAGTTAGTAATCACCCAGAGCTATCTAAAGCACCTGTTTAGGGACTCCAGGAGACCAGAAGAGCATCCTGCAACATCCTTGAAAGAATGGAAGGAGGAGACAGCCCATCTGCAGAGAAGATTCGTAAGTAGAGCCCTCCACACCACAGACGCTGGTGCCCGTCCTCCACTGGCGGCACAAGCACCTCAGGAGCTCCACTTCCCAAAAACGGGGGAGGAAGAAATCATTGGGCACCAACTTCAGCTACTGATTAGGAATCAGGTGGCTAAGAATGGCTAAAGTTTGAACCTGTCCAAGTGGGAAAGAAGCCAGTAGCTGCCATTTTGACTCTGCCCCCAGCATGAGGGGAAGCCCGGCTGACTGAAAATCACAGTGACGATAGGGACCAGCTTCTTTCACCCAGATTGGACTGCAGCCCTAGCCTAGGCTTCAGCCTCACCTCTGGCAGGGAGGAGGCTGGAAGGCCCTGCACCAGCCTCTCCCAGTAACTGCAAGTACATTCGGCTGGACAAAGTCGGAAGTCTGCCGGGGCAACTGTGGTCATTTTGGACCTACACAGCATAGACTGCTGCCCACAACTGCAGCTCCATCCCTGCCCCAAGGAGGGGAGGAAGGGGCATGAAGCTTCATCAGTCTCTCTGGGCAACTACAGTCTAAGTCTGCATGACTTGGATTATTCCACACAGCTGTGGTTCTGTCCCTAACCCTGGCGAGAGAGAAAGTTGGGAGAAGTTTCATCGGTCCCTAGGGCAATGAGGGCAGCTTGAACCTCCACAGCTTACAGCACCAACTACATCCTTGGCTCCTACTACACAACCAGCAAGGGAGAAAGGGCAAGAAAGCCCTAAACTAAAGAGAGAAACTGCACCCAGGATAAATACATCTAGTGAGCCAGATGCCAAGACACCAACAAAAAATTACAATCCACAACAAGAAACAGGGAGATATGGCCCAGTTAAAGGAAAAAGATAAGCCTCCAGATGACATAAAGGAGTTGAGATAACTAATCACAGATGTTCAAACAAATCTCCTTAATAAATTCAATGAGATGGCTAAAGAGATTAATGATATTAAGAAGACTTTGGGGGAAGCAGCTGTGGCTCAATTGGTTGGGCTCCCGTTTACCATATGGGAGGCCCCGGGTTCAATTCCTGGGGCCTCCTGGTGAAGGCAAGCCAGCCTGCACTTGGCGCGGTGAGCTGACACAGCAAGATGATGCAGCAGGGGGAGACGAGCAGACACAGAAAAACGCACAGCAAATGGACACGGAGTGCACAAGCAGCAAGGCGGGGGGGGGAGTAAATAAATAAAAATAAATAGTTAAAAAAAAAAGACATTGGATGAGCACAAAGAAGAATTTGAAAGCATACATAGAAAAATAGCAGATCTTACAGGAATGAAAGGCGCAATAAATGAAATAAAAAATACACTGGAATCATATAATAGCAGATTTGAGGAGGCAGAAGAAAGGATTGGTGAGCTTGAAGAAATGGCCTCTGAAAGTAAACATACAAAAGAACAGATGAAGAATGAAAAAACTGAACAAGGTCTCAGGGAACTAAACAACAGCAAGAAACATGCAAACATATGTGTCATCAGTGTCCCAGAAGGAGAAGAGAAGGGAAAAGAAGCAGAAGGAACATTTGAAGAAATAATGGTAGAAAATTTCCCAACCCTATTGAAGGACATAGATATCCCTGTCCAAGAAGCACGACATACTCCCATCTGAATAAATCCAAACAGACCAATTCCGAGACATATACTAATCGGAATGTCAAATGCCAAAGACACAGAGAGAATTCTAAGAGCAGCAAGAGAAAAGCAATGAATAATATATAAGGGATACCCAATAAGGTTAAGTGCCAATTTCTCATCAGAAACCACGGAGGCAAGAAGACAGTGGTACGATATATTTAAGATACTGCAAGAGAAAAATTTCCAGCCAAGAATCTTATATCCAGCAAGATTGTCTTTCAAAGATGAGGGCGCGTTTAGAATATTCACAGCTAAACAGAAACTGAGAGTCTGTAACCAGGAGACCGGCTTTATAGGAAATACTAAAGGGTGTACTACAACCTGAAAAGAAAAGACAGGAGAGGGAGGCTTGGAAGAGAGTCTAGAAATGAGGATTACATCAGTAAAAGTAATTAAAAGTGTCAAAAGACTGATGAAAATAAAATATGACAGATAAAACCTAACTATTCAGGAATAAACTTAACCAACAATATAAGGTACTTGTATTCAGAAAACTACAACTCATTATTAGAGGGGATCAAGAAAGACCTAGATAATTGGAGGAACATTCCTTGCTCACAGGCTGGAAGATTGAATATCATTAAGATGTCAATTAAAGAAAAAAAAAAAAAAA
>JAQZBX010046693.1:0-20696 GCA_029593785.1 Cabassous unicinctus | reverse complement strand
AAACTAAACAAGTTAATGGTTAAATGGCTGCTACACAGTTTTTTTCATTATAATCAATGTCAAAACACGAGTTTTACCCAACACTCTGTGAATGCACATTGTTTTTATTTTTGAAAACTAAACAAGTTACTTCTTTAATTTGCAGCTATGCATTTGTCTTCACTTACTACCAATGTCAAAACTTTGGTTTTACATAACGCTATGTGAATGCACCAGGTTCTGCAGCTTTGAAAACTAAGAAATTAATTTTTATTTGGCTACTACACACTTGTTTTCACTTTCAATCAATACCATAACATGGATTTTATCCAACCCTAGGTGAATTTTGAAGGTTCTTCCTTTTTGAAAACTAAGCAAGTTACTTGTTTTATTGGGTGCTATGCTCTTGTTTTCACTTACAATCAATGTCAAAACACTGCTTTCACTGAATGCATTGTGCATGCACCAGGTTTTTCAGCTTGGAAACTAAGGAATTTCCTTGCATATTGGGGCTACACATTTGGTTTCAGTTAAAATCAATATCAAAACACTGGTTTTGCCTAAAACTCTGTGAATGCACGAGGTTCTTCTATTTTGAAAACTAAAGAGGTTTCTTGTTTATTTGTCTGCTATGCACTTGTTTTCAATTACAATTAATGCAACAATATGGGTTTTATCCAATGCACCATTTAATCACCAGTTGCTTCAATTTTGAAAACTAAGCATGTTACTTGTTTAATTGACTGCTATGCACTTGTTTTCACTTACACTCAATGGCAAAACATTGTTTTCATTGAAATATCTCTGAATACACAATGTTTTCATTTGGGAAATCTAAGCAATTTTTCTTCTGTAATTGATTGTTATGCACTTGTTTTCACTTACAATCAATGTCAAAGCATGGGTTTTAACTTATGCTCTGTGTATGCGCCAGGTTCTGCACTTTTGAAAACAAAGCAATTTAATGGTTACTTGACTGTTATGCACTTGTTTTCACTTTCAATCAGCGTCGAAACACTGGTTTTACCAACCACTGTTTGAAAGCACCACATTAATCTGTTTTGAAAACTAATCATCTTGTATTTTGCCTGCTGCACATTTGTTTTCATTCACAATGTCAGAACACTTGATTTTGCTCTTGCTCTGTGAATGCATGTTTCCATTTTAGAAAACTAAGCAAGTTACTTGTTTAAATGGCTAATATGCACTTGCTTTGAATTATAATCAATGTCAACACATGGGTTTTGCCTAACACTCTGTTAATGCATCAGGTAAATCTGTTTTGTAAACTAAGCAGGATTCTTCTTTTTTTGGCCTGCTATGGACTTGTTTTCACTGACAATCAGAGTAGTAACTCTTGTTTTCCCAAATGCTCTGTGAATATGCCACGTTTTTCACTTTTGAAAACTACACAAGTTACTTATTTAATTGGCTGCAAAGCACTTGTTTTCACTTGCAATCAGTGTCATCACACTGGTTTTTCCTAACACTCTGTGAATAACCTAGTCTACTTTTTGAAAATTAAGCAACTTAGTGGTTAATTGGGGGATAAGCGCTTGTTTTCACTATAATCAATGTCAAAACACTGGTTACATGTAATGCTCTTTGAATGCACCAGGTTTTCAGTTTTAAAAAATAAGCAAGTTAATTGTTAATTGGCTTTATGCACTTCTTTTCACTTAAAATCAGTGTCAAAACACTGGTTTCATGGAAGGCTCTGTGAATGCACCATGTTTTCATTTTAACAACCTAAGCAAGTTACTTGTTTAATTGGCTGCTATGTACTTGTTTTGTGTTACAATAAATATCAAAACATGGGTTTTAACCAATGATATGTGAAAGCACCATGTTCTTCAGTTTTGAAAACTAAGATGTTACTTAATTGGCTACAATGCACTTGCATTCAATAACAATGTCAAACCACTGATTTCACCAAAAGCTCTGTGAATGCAGCATGTTTTCATATATGAAAACAAAAGAGCTTACGTGTTTAATTGGCTACTAGGCACTTGTTTTCACATACAATCAATGTGAAAATACGGATTTGCCCAATGTTTTGTGAATGTATGAGGTTCCTCTGTTTTGAAAACTAAGAAAGTTACTTGTTTAATTATTGGTTACATACTGGTTTCACTTAAAATCAATGTCAAAACAATGGTAATCACTGAACGCTCTGTTAATACACCATGTTTTCATTTTAGAAAACTAAGCAAATTACTCGTTTAATAGGATGCTATGCACTTGTTTTCACTTACCATTGGTGTCAAAACACATGTTTTATCTAATTCTCTGTGAATGGACCAAGTTCTTCTCTCTGGAAAACAAAGCAGTTTTCTTGTTAATTGGCTGCTTTGGATTTATTTACACTTACAATCAATATCAGAACACTGGTTTAATGAATGCTCTGTGAATGCACCACATTCTTAAGTTTTGAAAACAAAGCAAGTTACTTGTTATATTGGTAGCAATGCACTTGTTTTCCTTACAATCAATATGAAAACACTGATTTTACATAACAGGTTCTTCAGTATTGAAAACTATGCAACTTCCTTCTTTAATTGGCTACTAAATATTTATTTTTACTTACATTCAATGCCAAAGCAGTACTTTTACATAATGCTCTGAGTCCACCAGGTGCTTCACTTTTGAAAATTAAGCATGCTACCTGTTTAACTGGATGCTTTGCATTTGTTTTAACTTAAAATCAATACAAAAACACTGCTTTACCTAATGCTATGTGAATGCACCAGGTTCTGCAGTTTTGAAAATTAAGCTATTTCCTTGCTTATTTGTGTGCCTCACACTTATTTTCACATACAATAAATATCAGGACACTGGTTTTTTCTTAACACTCCATGAGTGCACCATAAGTTCATTTCTGTTAACTAAGCAACTTACTTGTTTAATTGGCTGCTACACATTTGTTCTCACTTAAAATAAATCTCCGAACACCGGTTTAACCCAATGCTATTTGAATGCAGCTCGTTCTACAGTTCTGAAATAGAAGCAAGTTACTTCATCATTTGGCTGCTACACACTTGTTTCACTTACAATCAATGTAACAACACTCATTTTACCTAATGCTCTGTGAAAGCATCTGGTTCTGCAGTTTTGAAAACTAACCAAGTTGTTGGTCAATTGGCTTCTAAGCAGTTGTTTTCACTTACAATCAATGTCAAAGCCCAGGTTTACCTAATGCTCTGTGAATGTACAAGGTTTTTCAGTTTTGACAACTAAGCAAGTTACTTATTTTTTTGTCTGCTACACCTTTGTTTTTACTTACAATCAATGTCAAAACACTGGTTTAGCCTAATGCTCTGTGAATAAACCAGGTTCTTGTATTTTGAAAAATAAATACGTTCCTTGTTGAATTGGCTTCTACACAAAACACTGGTTTTACCTAAAGTCCCATGAATGCAGCAAGTTCTACAGTTTTGAAAACTACACTAGTTTATTTTGTATTTCGCTGCTACACACTTGGTTTCACTTACAACCAATGTGAGAACACTGTTTTTACCCAATGCTGTGTGAATGCACCAGGTTATTTAGATCTGAAAACTAAGATATTTACCTGCTTATTTTGGTGCTACACACTTGTTTTCACTTACAATAAATGTCACAACACTGGTTTTACATAAAACTCTGAGAATGCACCTGGTTCTTCTGTTTTGAAATCTAAGCAAGTTACTTGTTCAATGGGCTGCAATGCACATGTTTTCACATACAATTAATGTCAAAATACTCGTTTTACCTAATGCTCTGTGAATGAACCCGGTGATTCAGTTTGAAAATTATTGAATTTACTTGCTTATTGGCTGCTACACATTTCTTTTCACTTCAAACCCATGTAAGACACTGGTTTTACTTAACACCCTGTGAAGGCACCAGGTCCTTACATTTTGAAAACTAATTATATTCCTTGTTTAATTGGCTGCTGCACATTTGTTTTTACTTACATTCAATGTTAAAACACTGGTTTTACCTAAAGCTCCATGAATGCACCAGGTTCTGCAGTTTTGAAAACTAAGCAAGTTAATGGTTAATTGGCTGCTATGCACTTGATCACATACAATCTATGTGAAAACAATGGTTTCACATAACACTCTGTGAATGCACCAGTTTCTGCAGATTTGAAAACTATGCTATTTTCTTGTTTATTGGCTGCTATGCACTGTTTTTCACTTAAAATCAATGTCAAAACAAAGGTTAAACCTATGCTATCTGAATTCTCCAGGTTTTACACTTTTGAAAAATAAACAAGACACTTGTTTAATTGGCTGCTACTCACTTTTTTCCACTTACAATCAGTGTCATAACACTGGTTTTACCTAATGCTCTGCTAAATTTCCTGTTCTGCAGTTTTGAATACTAAGCAAGTTAGTGGTTAATTAGCTGCTACATACTTATTTTCACTATAATCAATGTCAAAACACTGGTTTTACCTAATGCCCTATGAATGCACCATGTTTTAATTTTGGAAATTAAGAAAGTTACTTGTTTAATTGGCTGCTATGCACTTATATTCACTTTAAATCAATATCAAGCCATAGGTTTTACCCAATGCTATTTTTATGCACCAGGTTCATCAGTTTTGAAAACTTAGTGAGGTACTTGTTAATATGGTTGATAAACATTTGTTTCAATTACAATCATTGTCAAAACACTGGTTTTACATAACTCTCTGTGAATTCACCAGGTTCGGCAGTTTTGAAATCTAAGCAAGTTAACGGATAATTGTCTCCTAAGCACTTGTTTTCCCTTACAATCAATGCCACAACATGGGTTTTATCTAATTCTCAGTGAATTCAATAGGCTCTTTTCTTTTGAAAAGTAAGCAAGTTGCCTGTTTATATATTACCATGCCCCTGTTTTCACTTACAATCAATGTCAAATCACTCATTTTACATAATGTACTATGAAACACCATGTTAATCTGTTTTGAAATCTAAGCAGGTTTCTTGTTTTTTTTGCATGCTGTGGACTTGTATTCACTTATAATTAATGTCAGAACACTTATTTTCCCTAAAGCTCTGCAAATGTACCAGGTTCTTCAGTTTTGAAAACTAAGCAAGTGACTTGATTAATTGGCCACTACATGTTTTTCCTCATTTAGATTCAATGACAAAACACTCATTTTACCTAACATGCTGTGAATGCACCAGGTATTGTAGTTTTGAAAATTAAGCAAGTTGATGGTCAAATGGCTTCTAAGCACTTGTTTTCACTTACAGTCAATGTCAAAACACTGGTTTCACCTAACACTCTGTGTATGCACCAAGTTTTCATTTTTGAACACTAAGCAAGTTGCTTGTTTAACTGGCTGCTATGCATTTGTTTTCACTTACATTCAGTGTCAAAACCCTTGTTTTACCTAACATGCTGTGAATGCAGCAGATTCTTTACATTGTTAAGTTATGTACTTTCTTATTTGGCAGCTACATTCTTGTTTTCACTTACAATCAATGTCAGAACACTGATTTTCCTAATGCTCTCTGAAGGAACCATGTTCTGCAGCTTTGAAAATTAAGCAAGTTAATGGTCAATTAGCTGCTATGCACTTGTTTTCACTTACAATCAATGTCAAAGCACTGTTTTTACCTAACCCTCTGTGAATTCACCAGGTCTTTCAATTTTGAAAACTAAACAATTTAATTGTTATTTAGCTGCTATACACTGGATTTCACGTACAATCAATTGCAAAACACAGGTTAACCTAACACTCTATGAATGCAGCAAGTTCTGCAGTTTTGAAAAGTAAGCAATTCAATGGTTTATTGGCTATTATGCACAGGTTTTCACTTACAATAACTGTCAGAACACTTGTTTTCCCTAATGCTGTTTGAATGCACCAGGTTAACCTGTTTTGAAAACTAAGCATGTTATTTGTTTAATTCAATGCAATGCATTTGCTTTCACTTATGTTCTATGTCAAAACACTGTTTTTACTAAATATTGTGAATGCATCGTGTACTTTAGTTTTGAAAACCAAGCTATGAACTTGTTTATTTGGCAGCTACACACTTTTATCACTTACAATCAATGTGAAAACACTGGTTTCACTGAAAGCTCTGTGAATGCCTAATGTTTTACCTTTTGTAAACTAAGGAACACACTTGCTTAATTGTCTGCCATGCATTTGTTTTCATTTACAAACAAAGTTAAAACATGGATTTCACCCAAGTTTATGTGAATATATGAGCTTCGAAAGTTTTGAAAAGTAAGCAAGTTACTTGTTTATTTGGCTCCTGCACACTTTGTTTCATTTACAATCAATGTCAAACAGTGGTTTAACCTAACACTCTGTGAATTCCCCAGATGCTTCAGTTTTAAAAAGTAAGGAAGTTACTTTTTTAATTGACTACCACCCCTTGTTTACACTTACAATCAATGTCAAAACACTGGTTTTACTTAATGCTCTGTGAATGCACCAGGTGATTTAGTTTGAAAACTAATCAATGTACTTGTTTAATTGACTGCTACACATTTCTTTTCACTTAGAATCAATGTCAAAACACTGGGTTTACCTAACACTCTGTGAAGGCACAAGGTCCTTACATTTTGAAAAGTAAATACATTCCATGTGTAATTGCCAAGAACACATCTGTGTGTACTAACATTCAATGTCAAAAAACTGGTTTTACCTAAAGTTCTATGAATGGACCAGGTGCTGCAGTTTTGAAAACTAAGCAAGTTAATGGTTAATTGGCTGGTGTGCACTTGTCTTCACTTACAATGTATGCCAAAACACTGGTTTCACCTAACACTCTGTGAATGCACCAGGTTTTGCATTTTTGAAAACTATGATAGTTTCATATTTATTTGGTGGCTATACACTTGTTTTCACTTACATTCAATGTCAAAATCCAGGTAAAACCAATGCTATGTGAATGCACCAGATTCAACAATTTTGAAAAATAAGAAAGATACTTGTTCAACTGGCTGCTACACACTTTTATCTGCTTACAATCAGTGTCATAACACTGGTTTTACCTAACACTCTGTGATTCCCCAGTTCTTCAGTTTTGAAAACTAAGCAAGTTAATGATTAATTGGCTGCAAAACACTTGTTTTCTATTACAATCAATGCCACAACACGACATTTATCCAATGCTCAGGGAATTCACCAAGCTCTTCCATTTTCAAACTGAAGCAAGTTACTTGTTTAATTGGCTACCACATCATTTTCACTTACAATCAATGTCAAAACACTAGTTTTACCTAAGGGTGTGTAAAAACAGCAGTGTAATCTGTTTTGAAAACTAAGCAGATTTCTTGGGTTTTTTTGCCTACTGCAGACTTGATTTCACTTATAATCAATGTCATATCCCTGGTTTTACTTAATGCTCTGCAAATGCACCAGTTCTGCAGTTTTGAAAACTAAGAAAGTTAATGGTTAATTGGCTTTTATGCACTTGTTTTCACTGTAATCAATGTCAAAACACAGGTTTTACCAAATGCTCTGTGAATGCACCATATTTCCATTTTTGAAAACAAAGCAAGTTACTTAGTTAAATGGCTACTATGCACTTCTTTTGACTTATAATCAATGCCAATACACGGGTTTGGCCCAAAGTTCTGTGTATGCACCAGGTTCTTCATTTTTGAAAACTAAGGAAGAATCTTGGTAACTTGGCTGCTACACCCTTGTATTCAACTATAATCAGTGTCAAAACACTGGTTTCACTGAACACTGTGTGAATGCCCAAGTTACCATTTTTGAAAACTAAGCAACTTACTTATTTAATTGGCTGCTATGCACATGTTTTCACTTTCAGTCAATGTGGAAAAACTGATTAACATAAAGCTCTGTGAATGGAGCACGTTTGGCAGTTTTGAAAATGAAGAAATTTAGTGGTTATTTGGATGCTATGCCCTGTTTTTCACTTAATCAATGTCAAAACAATTGTTTCACCTAATGCTCTCTGAGTCACCAGGTTCTATGCTTTTGAAAACTATGCAATTTACCTTTATATTTGGCTGCTATGCATTTGTTTTCACTTACAATCAATGTCAAAACACGGGTTACACCTAATGCACTTGAATGCACAAGGTTCTTCAGTTTTGAAAACTAAGCAATTTAATTGTTAATTAGCTGCTCTGCACTGGTTTTCCCTTACAATCAATGGCAATACACATGTTAACCTAACACTGTGAACGCAGCAAGATCTGCAGTTTTGAAAACTAAGCAATTCAATGTTTAATTGGCTTCTATGCACTGGTTTTCACTTAGAATCATTGTCAGAACACTTTTTTCCCTAATTTTCTTTGAAGCACCAGATTAACCTGTTTTGAAAACTAAGTATGTTACTTGTTTAATTGGATGCAATGCATTTACTTCCACTTATAATCTATGTCAAAACACTCTTTTTACTAACATTCTGCGAATGCATCTTGTTCCTTAGTTTTGAAAACCAAGCTTATGTACTTGCTTATTTGGTGACTACACACTTTTTTTCACTTACTATCAATGTGAAAACACTGGCTTCACCAAAAGCTCTGTGAATGGACCATGTTTTACTTTTTGTAAACTAAGCAATTTAGTTGTTAATTTGCTGCTTCATGCTGGTTTTCACTTACAATCAATGTCAAAGTGCAGGTTAACTTAATGCTCTGTGAATGCAGAAAGTTCTGCAGTTTGAAAACTAAGCAATTCAATGGTTAATTTGCTGCTATGCACTGGTTTTCAATTGCAAACACTGTCAGAACACTTGTTTTCACTAACACTCTGTGAATGCACCAAGTTTTCAATTAACTGAATTACTTGTTTAATTGGATTCTACGCACTTGTTTTCACTTAAAATCGATGCAACCCAGGTTTTATTCAAAACTCAGAGAATTCACTGGTCTCTTGTTTTGAAAACTAAGGAAGTTACTTGTTTAATTGGCTACCATGCACTTCTTTTCCTTTACAACCAATGTCAAAACAAGTGTTTTATCTAACACCCTGTGAATACACCAGGTGCTTCATTTTTGTAAACAAAGCAATTTACTTGTTTAGTTGGTTCTATGGACTTTTTCAGTTAAATTCTTTCTCAAAAAACAGTTTTTACCTATGCTCTGTGAATGCACCAGGTTCTTAAGCTTTGAAAACTAAGTAAATTACTTGTTTAATTGACTGCAAAGCATTTTTTTTTACTTAAATTAAATTTCAAAACACTGGTTATACCTAATACTCTGTAAATGCACCAGGTTCAGGAGTTTTGTAAACTGAGCAAGTTAAAGGTTATTTGGGTGCTATACATTTGTTTTCATTTACAATCAATGTCAGAAGACTGGTGTTACCTAATCCTGGGTGAATGCACCAGGTTCTTTAGTTTTGATAACTAAACTATTTACTTGCTTATTGGAGTGCTACACACTTGTTTTCACTTACAATCAATGTCAGAACAGTGGTTTCTCCTCATGCTCTGTGAATGCACCAGTTGCTTTAGGTTTGAAATCTAAGCAAGATATTTGTTCTATTGACTTCAATGCACTTGTTTTCTATTACAATCAATGCCAAAACACAGGTTTCCCCAAAGTCTTTGTGAATGCCCCTGTTTTCAATTTTGAAAACTAAGCAACTTACCTGTTTAATGGCTGCTATACAGTTGTTTTCACTTACAGTCAATGTGAAATCACGTGTTTTACCCAACACTATGTGAGTGCACCAGGTTCTTCAGATTTGAAAACTTAGCAAGTTACATGTTTAAATGCTGGTACACACTTGTTTTCACTTAAAATCAATGTCCAAACAGTGGTTGACTAACACTCTGTGAATGTAGCAATTTCTGCAGTTTTGGAAACTAAGCAATTAAATTGTTAAATGGCTGCTATGCACTGGTTTTCACTTGCAATCAATGTCAAAACACTCGTTACACCGAACGCTATGTGAATGCACCATGTTTTCATTTTTGAAAAGTAAGCAAGTTGCTTCTCTAATTGGCTGCTTTACACTTGTTTTCACTTATAATCAATGTCAAAACTTGGGTTCAACCCAATACTATGTGTATGAACCAGGTTCTTTTGTTTTGAATACAAAGAAAGATACTTTGCTATTTGACTGCTACACACTTGTATTCACATAAAATCAATGTCAAAACATTGGTTTTACCTAATGATCTGTGAATGCACTACGTTCTTCTGTTTTGAAATGTAAGCAGTTTTCTTGTTCATTTGGCTGCAATGCACTTGTTTCACTTACAATCAGTGCCATAATACTGGTTTTACCTAATGCTTTGTGTCATTTTTGAAAACTCAGCAACTTTCTTCAGTATTGGCCACTATAGAATTGTTTTAACACACAATCAATGTGAAAACAAGGGTATTACCCAACACTATGTGAATGTAGATGTTTCTGCAGTTTTGGAAACTAAGCAAGTTACTTGTTCTAATGGCTGCTATGCCTTTGTTTTCACTTACATTCAATGTCAACACACTGGTTGCATCTGATGCTCTGTGAATACACCAGGTTCTTCTGTTTTGAAACCTAAGCTATTTACTTGCTTATATGGCAGCTACTTTTGATTTCAGTTACAATCAATGTCAGAACACTGGTTTTACCTAATGCTCTGTGAATGCACCAGGTACCTAAGATTTGGAAAATTAAGCAAGTGACTTGTTCAATTGGCTGTTTTATAAATGTTTTAACTAAAAATCAATGTGAAAACAAGGGTTTTACACTACAAAATGTGAATCCATCAAGTTCTGCAGTTTTGAAACTAAGCATATTTCTTGGTTTTTTTTTCCTTCAATGGAATGTTTTCACTTACAATCAATGTAAGAACACTGGTTTTACCCAACACTCTGTGAATGCACAAGGTATTTTAGATTTGAAAACTTTGGAAATTATTTGTTTAATTGACTACTATGCACTTGTTTTCACTTACAATCAATGACAAAACATTGATATCTCTGAAGCCTTTGTGAGTCCACTATGTTTTCATTTTTTTAAATCTAAGCAACTTACTTGTTTAATTGGCTGCTGCACCATTGTTTTAACTCGTAAACAATGTGAAAACAATGGTTTTGCCCAATGTTATGTGAATGTACCAAGGTATGCAGTTTGGGAAACTAATCAAGTTACTTATTTATTTGGTGGCTACACACTTGCTTTCACTTACAAGCAGTGTCAAATCACTGGTTTCAACTAAAGCCCTGTGAATGGACCTGGTACTGCTGTTTTGAAAACTAAGCAAAGTACTTGGTAATTTGGCTGCTATGAACTTTTTTTCACTTACAATCAACGTGAAACCAGGGGTTTTACACTATGCAATGTGTATGCACCAGGTTCTTCTGTTTTGGAAACTAATGAAGATACCTGGGTATTTGGCTGTGACACACTTGTTTTCAATTATAATCAATATCAAAACAGTGATTCACAAATAGCTCTGTGAATGCACCAAGTTTTCATTTTTGAAAACTAAGCAACTTACTTCTTTAATTGGCTGCTATGACATTTTTTCACTGACAATCATTGTCAAAACATGGCTTTTTTCCTAACACTCTGAATCCATCATGTTATTCTGTTTTGAAAACTAAGGAAGTTATTATTTAATTGGCTGCTATGCAATTGTTTTCCATTACACACCATGACAAATCACTGGTTTCTCTGAACTCTCTGTGAAAGACCCATGTTTCATTTTTGAAATCTAAGCGAGTTACTTGTTTATTTGGCTGCTAGCACTCGTATTTATTTACAATCAATGTCAAAATATGGGTATTACCTTATGCTCTGTAAATGCACCATGTTCTGCAGTTTTGAAAACTAAGCAGTATAAAGGTTAACTGAATGGTACACACTTGTTTTCACTTACAATCATTGTCAAAACACTGGTTATTCCAACCACTCTTGAACGCATCAGATTAATATCTTTTGTAAACTAAGCATGTTTCTCAATTTTTTTGCCAGTCACAGACTTGTTTTCACTTACAATCAATGTCACAAAACTTGTCTTCCCTAACATTCTTTGAATGCACCAGGTCCTTCAATATTGAAAACTATGCAAGTTACTTCTTTAGTAGGCTGTAATGCACTTTTTTCACTTACAAATAATGTCAAAATAATGGATTTACTTAATGCTCTATGAATGCACCAGGTACTTCAGTTTTGAAAAGTGAGCACATTTCTTGTTAAATTGGCTGCAATGCATTTGTTTTCACTTACAATCAATGTAAAAACATTGGTTTTACCTAACACTCCCAGAATGCACCAGGTCCTGCAGTTTTGAAAACTAAGCAATTAAATGGTTAATTAGCTGCTACACAGTGGTTTTCACTTACAATAAATGGCAAAACACTGCTTTCACTGACTGTGCTGTGAGTGCACGATGTTTCCATTTTTGAAACCTAAGAAAGTTACTTGTTTAATTGGCTGCAATGCACTTATTTTCATTTACAAAAATTGAAAAAACATTGGCCTTATCTAATGCTCTCTGAAAGCACCAGGTTCTTCAGTTTTGAAAACTAAGCCTGTTACTTGTTAAATTGGCTGCAATGCATTTGTTTTCAATTACATTCTATGTCAAAACAATGGTTTTCCCTAATGTGCTGTGAAGGCACCAGATTGTGCAGCTTTGAATACTAAGCAGGCTAATGATTAATTGGCTTCTATGCACTTATTTTCACTTATAATCAATTGTAAAACACTGGTTTTACCTAACGCTCTGTGAATGCACCACTTTCTACAGTTTTGAAAACTAAACAAGTTACTTGTTTAATTGGTTGCTATACACTATTTTCACTTATGATCAATGTCAAAACTGGGGTATTAACTAACGCTCTGTGAATGCACCATGATATGCAGTTTTGAAAACTCAGGATTTTAAACGTTAATTGACTGATACACACTTGTTTTCACTTACAATCATTGCCAAAACACTGGTTATTCCAGCTGCTCTGTGAAATCACCAAGTTAATCTCTTTTGAAACCAAACGAGGTTAAGTGTTTTTTTTTTAACTGCTGTGGACTTGTTTTCACTTACAATCAATGTCCAAACACTGGTTTCATGAAATGTTCTGTGAATGCACCACATGTTCTTTTCTGAAAACTGAGCAACTGACTGGTTCCCTTGGCTGGTATGTACTTGTTTTCACTTACAATCAATGTGAAAACACGGGTGTTACCCAATGATATGTGAATGTACCAGTTTTTTAAGTTTTGAAAACTAAGCAAGTTATTGTTTAATTGGCTGCTACACACTTGTTTTCACTTACAATCTATGTCAAAACACTGGTTTTACCTAATTTTCTGTGATAGATCCAGGTTCTCCAGTTTTGAAAAATAAGCAAGTTACATATTTAATCAACTGCTAAACACTTGTTTTCACTTTCAATGTCAAAACATGGGTTTTACCCAAGGCTATGTGTGTGCACCAGGTCATTCAATTTTGGAAATTAAGCAAGTTTCTTGGTTATTTCACTGCTGCCTACTTGTTTTCACTTACAATCAGTGTCAAAGCACTGGTTTTTCCCAACACTCTGTGAATACACCAGGTTTTTTCCATTTGTAAACAAAGCAGATTTCTTGTTTATTTGGCCACTATGCACTTGTTTTCAATTACAAGCAATGCAACAATGCGGGTTTTATCAAAAGCACAGTGAATTCACCAGGTGACTCAGTTTTAAAAAAAGAAGCAATTTCTTGTTTAATTGGCTGCAATGCCCTTGTTTTCACTTACACTTAATGGCAAAACACTGGTTTCATTGAATGCTCTGTGAATGCACCATGTTCTGCAGTTTTGAAAACTAAGCAATTTAATGGTTAATTGACTGCTACTCACTTGTTTTCATTTAAAACCAATGTCAGAACACTGGTTTCACTGTAGACTCTGTGAATGCACCATGATTTCATTTTTGAAACCTAAGAAAGTTACTTGTTTTATTGGCTGCTATGCACTTGCATTCACTTAAAATCAATGTCAAACCATGGGTTTTATCCAATGCTATGTGAATGCACCAGGTTCTACAGTTTTGAAAACTATGCAAGTTTTTTGTTCAGTTGGTGACAATACACTTACTTTGTCTTACATTCAATGATAAACACTGGTTTAACTTAACTCTTTGTGAATGCATAACATTCTTCAGGTTTGAAAATTAAGCAGATCATTCGTCTAATTGGCTGCTATGCATCTCTTTTCACTTACATTCAATGTCAAAACACTGGTTTTACCTAACTCTCAATGAATACACTGGGTTCTGCAATTTTGAAAATTAAACTATTTACTTACTTATATCGTACCTACACTCTTGTTTTCACTTAAATTCCATGTCAGAACAATAATTTTACTTAACGCTCAGTGAATGCACCAGATTCTGCCATTTTGACATCTATGAAAGTTACTTATTTATTTACTGCTACACACTTGTTATCACTTACAATCAATGTCAGAACACTTGTTTTACTGAACACTCTGTGAATCCACCAGGTTCTTCTGTTTGAAAACTAAGCTATTTACTTGCTTATATGGCAGCTGCAGTATTGCTTTCACTTAAAATCAATGCCAGAACACTGGTTTTACCTAATGTTCTGGGAATGCTCAAGGTCCTTCAGTTTTGAAAAGTAAGCAGGTTGCTTGTTAAAGTCACTGCTTCACCTTTGTTTTCTCTTTAATTCAATGTCTATACACGGGTTTTACTTAATGCCCTGTGAATATACCATGTTCTGCAGTTTTGGAAACTACACAAGTTACTTATTTAATTGGCTACAATGCACTTGTTTTCACTTACAAACAATGACAAAACACTTTTTACCCCCAAAGCCTCTGTGAATGCACCATGCTTTCATTTATGAAAACTACTCAATGTACTTGCTTAATTGGCTGCTAGGCAATTGTTTTAACTTAAAATCAATGTGAAATCAAGGGGGTTACCCAATGCTGTGTGAATGTATCAGGTTTTTAAGTTTTGAAAACTAAGCAATTTACTTATTTGTTGGGCTGCTAGGCACACTTTCCACTTGCAAACAATGTCAAAACAATTGTTTCACCTAACACTCTGTAAATGCACCAGGTATTGCAGTATTGAAAACTCAGTAAGATACTTGGTTTTTTGGCTGCTCCGTAATTATTTTCACTTACATTCAATATCATAACACTAGTTTTATCTAATGCTTTGGGAATACACCATGTTCTTCTGTTTTGAAAACTAAACATGTTTCCTGTTTTTTTTCCCTGCTACAGACTTCTTTTCACTGACAATCAAGTTCTGAACACTTGTTTAGCCTAAAGATGTGCTATGCCCCAGGTTCTTCAGTTTTGAAAACTAAGCAAGTTCCTTGTTTAATTGGCTGCAAAGCACTTGTTTTCTCTGACAATCAATGTCTAATCACTTGTATTAGCTAACTATCTCTGAATGCACCATGTTATTCAGTTTTGAAAACTAAGCAGCTTACTTGTTTAATTTGCTGCTGCACCTTTGTTTTCACTTACATTCAATGTCAAAACACAGGCTTTACCTAATGCTCTGTGAATGGACCAGGTTCTAAAATTTTGAAAAGTACAGAAGTTACTTCTTTTTTGCTTTCTATGCACTTGTTTTTACTTACACTCAATGTCAAAATACTGGTTTTACCCAATGCTCTGTGAATGAACCAGGTTCTTTTGCTTTAAAAACTCAACTAGTTACTAGCTTATATGGTGGCTACTCTATTGGTTTCACTTACAAACAATATCAGAACACTGGTTTTACCTAACACTCTGTGAATGCACCAGGGTCTTCAGTTTTGAAAACTAAGCAATTTACTTGTTCACTTGGCTGCTACACCTTTCTTTTCACTTTCATTCAATGTTAAAACACTGGTTCTAACTAAAGATCTGTGAATTCAACAGGTTTTGCAGTTCTGTATTTATGCAAGTTATTTGTTTAATTGGATGCAATGCACTTCTTTTTACTTACAATGAATATCAAAACACTGTTTTTACAAAAGCCTCTGTTAATGCACCATGTTTTCATTTTAAAAAACTAAGCAACTTACTTGTTTAATTGACTGCTAGGTAACGGTTTTAACTTACAATCCATGTGAAAAGAAGGGTTTTATGAAACACTATGTGAATGTACCAGTAGTGCAGTTTTGAAAACTAAGAAAGATACTTTGTAATTGGGCTGCTATGCACATATTTTCACTTACAATAAATGTCAAAATATTATTTTTATCTAACACTCTGTGAATGCCCAAGTTTCTTCAGTTTTAAAAAGTACTCAAGTTACTTGTTTAATTGGCTTCTTTTACCTTACAATCAATGACAAAATATTGGCTTTACCTAACTCTCTGTGAATGCACAAGTTTCTTCAGTTTTGAAAATTATGCAATTTACTTGTTTATTTCCCTGATATGCAATTGTTTTTACTTACAATCTCAGAACACTTCTTTTACCTAATGCTCTGTGAATGCACCATGTTCTTCTATTTTGAAAACTAAGCTTTTTACTTGCCTTTTCTTGACTACACTATTATTTTACTTACAACAAATGTCAGAACACTTGTTTTACCTAATGCTCTGTGAATGCACCAGGTTTTGCAATTTTGAAAATTACAAAAGTTACTTGTTTATTTGCCTGCTATGCACCTCTTTTCACTTACACTCACTGTCAGAACACTTCTTTGACCTAATGTTCTGTGAAAGCACTAGGTACTTCTGTTTTGAAAACTAAACTATTTACTTGCTTATATGGCAGCTACACTTTTATTTCACTTACAATCAATGTCAGAACACTGGTTTTACCTAACACTCTGTGAATCCACCAGGTTATTCAGTTTTGAAAATTAAGCAAGTGACTTGTTCAATTGGCTGTAATGCACTTGTTTTTACATTCAAATAATATCAGAACACTGGTTTTACCTAATGCTCTGTGAATTCAACAGGATATGTACTTTTGAAAACTAAGGAAGATAATGGTTAATTGACTGCTACACCCTTACCTAGATTTGCAGTTAATGTCAAAACCCTGGTTTCACCAAATTATCTGAGAAAGAACCATGTTTCAATTTTGAAAACAAAGTAAATTACTTGTTTAATAACTACTACTAGGCACTTGTTTTCAGTTACAATCAATGTCAAAACCCTGGTTTTGCCCAATGCTCTGTGAGTGGACCAGGTTTCTGTTTTAAAAACTAAGATATTTACTTGCTATATGGAAGCTACTTTTGATTTCACTTACAATCAATGTCAGAACACTGGTTTTACCTAACTCTGTGAATGCACCAGGGTCCTCAGTTTTGAAAATTAAGCAAGTGACTTGTTCAATTGGCTGTAATGCACTTGGTTTTACTTTCAAATAATGTCAGAACATTGGTTGTATCTAATGCTCTGTAAGTCTGCCTGGTTCTTCAATTTTGAAAACCAAGCAATTACATGTTAAATTAGCTTTAATGCACTTGTTTTCACTTACAATCAATGTAAAAACACTGGATTCACCAAACACTCTGTGGATGCACCAGGTACAGCAGTTTTTAAAACTGAGAAGATACTTTATTATTTGGCTGCTATCCACCTGTTTTCACTTACAATCAATGTCAAAACAGTAGTTTTATCTAACACTCTGTGAATGAACCAGGTTCTTCTGTTTTGAAAACTAAGCAAATTTCTTGTGTTTTTGTGTCTGCTATGGACTAGTTTTCACTTAAATTAACATCTGAACATTTGTTTTATGTAAAACTCTGTGAATGCCCATGATTCTGCAGTTTTGAAAACTATGCAATTTACATGGTTAATTGGCTGCAATACACTTGTTTCCTCTTACAATCAATGTCAAAACACTGGTTTTACCTAACTTGCTGTGAATTGAAAAAGGTCTTAAGGTATAAAAACTACAAGTTTACTTGTTTAATTGGATGGTACTCTTTTGTTTTCACTTACATTCAATGTCAAAATACTGGTTTACCTAATGCTCTGTGAATGCACCATGTTCTACACTATGTAAAATATTGAAGTTATTTGTTCATTTGCCTGCCATGCATTGTTTTTACTTAAAATCAATGTAAAAACCCTGGTTTTACACAATACTCTGTGAATGCACAAGGTTCTTCTGTTTTGACAACTAAGCTGTTTACTTGCTTATATGGAGGCAACACTATTGATCTCACTTACAATCATTGTCAAAACACTGGTTTCAGCAAAGGCTTTGTGAATGCACCATGTTTTCATTTTTGAAAACTAACAACTTACTTGTTTATTGGCTGCTATACAATTGTTTAAACTTACAATCAAAGTGAAAACAAGGGTTTTACCCAAAGCTATGTGAATGCACTAGTTTCTGCAGTTTTGAAAACTAAGCACTTTTCTTGTTCAATTGGCTGCTATACCTTTGTTTTCACTTATATTCAATGTCAAACCACTGGTTTTACCTAACACTCTGTGAATGCACCAGCTGCTGCAGTTTTGAAAACTAAGCAATTTACTCATTTATTTGCCTGCTATGCACATGTTTTCAGTTACAATCAGTGACAGAACACTTGTTTTAACTAAAACTGTGAATGCACTAGGTTATTCTGTTTTGAGAACTAAGCTATTTACTTGCTTATATGGTGGCTATACTTTGTTTTCACTTACAATCACTGTCAGAACACTGGTTTTACTTAAAACTCTATGAACACACCGGGTTTTTCAGTTTTGAAAAGTAAGTAATTCATTTGTTCATTTGGTGAAAATGCACTGGTTTTCACATACAACAATGTCAGAACACTGGTTTTACCTAATGATCTGTGAATGTACCAGGTACATCAGTTTTGGAAACTATACAAGTAACTTGTTTAATTGGCTGCAATGCACTTGTTTTCACTTACAATAAATGTCAAAACAGTTTTTACCAGTGTCTCTGAGAATGCACCATTTCCTTTTTGAAAACAAAGCAACTTAATTGTTAATTGTCTACCATGAACTTGTTTTCACTTACAATCAATGTGAAAACAAGGGTTTTAGCCAATGCTATGTAAATGAAACGGGTTTTGAATATTGGGAAAATAAACAAGATACTAGGTAATTTGGCTGCTATACACTTATTTTCACTTACACTCTATGCCAAAACACTTCTTTTATATAATGCTCTGTGAATGCACCAGGTTCTTCTGTTTTGAAAACTGAGCATGTTTCCTTGTTTTTTATTTTTTGCATGCTACAGACTTGCTTTCACTTACAAACAAGATCTAAACACTTGTTTTACATAAAGCTCTGTGAATGCCCCAATTCCTCAGTTTGGAAAAGTAAGCAAGTTACTTGTTTAATTGGCAGCTATGCCTTTGTTTTGCTAACATTCGTTGTCAAAACACTGGCTTTACCTAAAACTATGAATGCACCAGTTTCTTCAGTTTTGAAAACAAAGCATATTATTTATTCACTTGGCTATAATGCACTTGTTTACACTTACAATCAATCTCAGAACACTGGTATTACCCCATGACCTGTGAATACACCAGGTTATTCAGTTTTGAAAAGTATGCAAGTTACTTGTTTAATTGACTGCAATGCACTTGTTTTCCATTACAATCAGTGTCAAAACACTGGATTTACCTAACTCTGTGAATGCACGAGATTCTTCTGTTCAGAAAACTAAGCTATTTATTTGCTTATATGTCAACTACACTATTGTTTTCACTTACAATCAGTATCAGAACACTGGTTTTAGATAACACTCTGTGAAAGCACCAGGTTCTTCAATTTTGGAACCTACAAAAGTTACTTGTTTAATTGCCTAAATATGCACTTGTTTTCTCTTACAATCAATGGCAAAACTCTAGTTTCATCAAAGGCTCTGTGAATACACCATATTTTCATTTTTGAAAACTAAGCAACTTACTTGTTTAATTGGATGCTATACAATTGTTTAACATACAATAGCTGTGAAGACAATGGTTTTACCCAAAACTATGTGAATGCACCTGGTCCTGCAGATTTGAAACCTAAACATATTTCTTGTTTTGCCTGCTGTGGATTTGTTTTCACTTAAAACCAAGATCTGAACACTTGGTTTTCCTAATGATCTTCAAATGCACCATGTTCTGGAGTTTTGAAAATTAAGCAAGTCACTTGGTTAATTGGCTGCTGTGCAATTTTTTTCAGTTACAATCAATGTCAATACACTGGTTTTTACCTAAAACTCTGTGAGTTCACCAGGCTCTGTAGTTTTGAAAACTAAGCAAGTTAATGGTTAATTGGCTGATATGCCCTTGTTTAGACTTAAATCAATATCAAAAGCCTGGTTTTTTCCAACACTCAGTGAATGAACCAGGCTCTTCTGTTTTGAAAACTAAGGTATTTACTTGCTTATATGTCAACTACACTATTGTTTTCACATACAAACAATATCAGAACACTGGTTTTACCTAAAGGTCTGTGTATGCACAAGGTTCTTCAGTTTTTAAAAGTAAACAATTTACATGTTCAATAGGCTGCTATCCCTTTTTTTTCACTTGCATCCAATGAAAAACACTGGTTTTACCTAATGCTCTGTGAAACACCAGGCTCTGCAGTTTTGAAAAATATGCATTATTTGTTTATTTGCCTGCTCCTCACTTGTTTTCACCTTCAGTCAATGTCAGAACACTTGTTTTACCTAATGTTCTGTGAATGCACCAGGTTCTTCAGTTTTGAATAGTAAGCAAGTAACTTGTTCAATTGGCTGTAATGCACTTGGTTTCTCTTACAATCAATGTCAAAACACTGTTCACTGAAGATAGTGTGAATACACCATGTTTTCATTTTGCAGAACTAAGTAACTTTCTTGTTAATTGTCTGCTATACAATT
>JAQZBX010046692.1:0-20696 GCA_029593785.1 Cabassous unicinctus | reverse complement strand
CAGAAACTGAAATGAATACCAAAAAAAAGCATGGTCTGCCATTGCAGAAGACTCACAAGACGTAGCTTAAGCTAAAAGAAAATACATGATGATATATGGAATAGGATTTGCTTATTGTCCATAACTTCTTCATATAACCCCTTTTATAAGGAACTTCTTCTGAGGAATGGAAAACCCTGACATTGGCATTAGAGTAGTTCCCAAGGTTTCAGAAACAAGTCCAAAAATCAAACATATGGCAATAAAAATCAAGTAAATCCAATCATGCATACCCAATTCGACAGTATAATGTTTCTGACAAAGATGAAATATATTTTTCTCTGTAGAATATTACTACATGTTAGCATTCA
The DNA here is from genome assembly GCA_029593785.1 of Cabassous unicinctus. Taxonomy (NCBI): domain Eukaryota; kingdom Metazoa; phylum Chordata; class Mammalia; order Cingulata; family Chlamyphoridae; genus Cabassous; species Cabassous unicinctus. The sequence continues at coordinate 20,346 of JAQZBX010046692.1, read as the reverse complement.
CCAGGGAAATTTATTTAGAAACTCTGAATTGCTCATTTCTTTATCAGAGATTAAAAGTAAGCATTTTGGAATACTACATAAAGTGTAATGAATGTGAGTGGCCATATGGGTTAATTTAAACTGTTTGAGTTAAATGAGATTTTCCTCTCACATTAGCTACATTACACCATTTTTATTTCCAATAAAATGTATCATTTCTGATTATGTGCTACTATAGATCAATAGTCTCATAATGGCTTTTTATTTTCTTTGTTTTACAAAGGGAAGAAATATTTAAAGCAGACTAGTAAATATAATTTGGCAACTATCAATTTTAAATGCTCAAGTAGTACATTTTGAAAAAATGCACTGTTTCTTAACACAAAACTTCAGTGGTTGTTGCCAGGTCTCCTTTGTTTAGCCTTTATTTCTATCAGCTTCTAATAGTGTAACAGCCTCATAAGGAGATGTGTTGATATTATAGTCACCTTATAATTTTTAAAACAATTTTAAGTGATATATAGATATAGATGGCATTAAAATTCATTTAAACCTTAAAAGCAAAGAAATAGCTAGTTAAGTTTGTCAATTCATTGTTAGTTTTATACTCTACTAATGGAGGGCATGTAGACATGAGAATTCAGTTTGCCAATATTTTTAAACTCAGCTCTGACGAAAAATAAGAGGTTAATTGATTGAAAAACTAGAACTCTCTAAGTGCTTACAAAGAATCGATTAAATCGTTCACTTAAAAATTTTGCCAGAGAATCAGCATCCAAACTGATTTTCCAAAGTTCAGTTTTTCCATTCACTCTGATTCATAATAGATGTTGCACAGTGGTCCTGCAAATGCCCCTGTGAACCTTAAGAAGCTACCTGAGGTAGGACTGAGAATTAGGACACCTGAGTTACCATGCAACTTGGGTACATCACTTAGCTCCTGTGGGCCTCAAAATGGGAGAGCTGGATTAGTCAATCAAGGAGATCTTTTCTAATCCTAAAATTCATTACCAGGTCTGACAAATAAAGCCAAATACTCTTTTACTCTCCTTATCTCAGACTTCAGCTTTCTGATAAACATGTGTAATGCTTGTCAAGTGTGAAGGGTGGCGCCCTTGCTATAGAAGACAAGGGCCTAATAGGTATAAAATAGAATTGCTTTTTTTGTCTGTCGTCTTTTCACATTAACTGTCCTATCCGAAACCATGGGCCTAAGTTCTTGTAAACTTAGAAAGGAGGGGATGGGAGACCTACTACCACTCCTTTTTTGTTATCTTCAGCTTTTTCCTAAATAGAGTCTTCCTCATCATGCCCAAGGGATTGTTCCTTCTACATGTCAGTATTTGTCATTGCATATGAGACCCTTCCTTTGTGCCCTTTAAAAAATAGTCCTCACAGACCCACCCAGATTTCTTTGTAGAGCTTTGTGTTAGGCTTATTTGTGGATTATGTAGCCAGAATAACATTTTTAGAGTTCCCTCTCCCACAAAATGAACTCTCTACTTTTAGTTTCTCTGGGCATGAGAAGATGCTCAGATTTTTTCCTGGATGTTCTGAAATATGCTGCCTTACAAGGCCTAGCATTCCTTTCTCTCATCATCTCTTCAGATTTCTTCCACCGTACCAACCAAATCTTCCATTTTATTCATTATAAAGTCCAGAAAGAGCTATTTGCTTAGAGATTATCTTTATAAGGGATGAAATTGTCAGGAAGAGAAGTCAAGTACTTTATCAGCTGTTCTGCTTTTAGCCATGATGAAATTTCATCCTAACATGCTTAATTGCCTATATAAAGAATTGCTCTAAAAAAGAGAGAAGCTAATACGGTTGACCTCCCTCAGTAAGACAGATGGTTTGAGAACTTGAAATATTCTGTCCTTCAATGCCAAGAACTAGCCAAGTAGGCCCATGGGCCACAGTTCAAACTTTATTTCTGAAGGTTTTTTCTGGCTTTTTCAGAACTTGATTGTAAAATATAGTATGCTCTTTGTTCTTCCTATAGTAGTCAGTAAATTAAAATAAGGGCCATATATTTTGTTTACTACTTCAAATCTGAGAATTCAGCATATGTTGATAGCAAGATCCAAACCTTATCATCAAGTTCTGAAGTTGTTCGTATTTGTAGTAAAAATGAAGAATAGGAATTTTGAAAATATCTGGAAATGATAGGAACCATAATACTAGAATTAATTATTGCCTTTTTTTTTCACCAGAAAATTCCACATATTATTTAAAGCAGAATTTGTTTTAAAAACTGTGTTGCCTGTATTTTGCATTATAAAGTGACAGCCCATTAGCTATGACCCATAGATAAATTTTGTTTGTCCCACACACACAGTGCTTAAAATAATTGTAGTTAGTTATCACATTTGAATATCAGGATATTTAAAATAAAAATCTAGGTTTCTGATTTCCCTTGAAAAAAAACAGGATATGGCAACGCTGGGCCCATTTTCTCTCTTAGTGACTGGGGGCTAAGTCATTTTGGATGGACGTTCATTCTCCAGGACTCACCATCCCCACCATTTCCTGTTCTTCTTGAGCCTAGCCCACTGCATTCAACCACATTAGCTGCCTCACCTGCAGGCAATTGAGTGTACACTCTGGCCCAATGTTACCAGTGTGCAATACCTTTTTTTCATTAGGGCTTTTTTACAGTATTCAAAGATATTTGTAGCCTTTCAAACTGAGACAAGGATTCTATGATAAAGGCTTTTTTTATGGAAAAGATTCAGCTGGAAAGAAGTTACCTAAATACTTAAAAGAAGAGTCTGGAATGTTGAGTAACTTACTAGGAAATCAGGGTAGCATGAGTAAACTATGCGAGGCAGTACTTCTGAAGCCTTGGGAATAGATTCAATTATGGTATATGTAAGATCTACAGCAAATATGTTTTCTGCAATGCGTAAAAGATTTTTAACCACATGCATTTAGTGCAAAAAGCATTGTCATGCTGCTGAAAAGAACTGTATATCTTGAGACCTTAAGATCCCTTAGCTCCAGAACTTCCAAAAGTCAGTTTTAGATCAAGTTACTAATGTAAACTTTTAAGAAAAATCTTCATTAAATCTTTTTTAAAATGTTAGGGCCTTGAGCAGTGGTGTTTAAATATCCTAAAATAGTCCTATTTACCTGCATACATACAGGATTTCTACGGTATCATTGACATAGGCATGCTTAAATTATGCTTAATACCACAAATTAGTAAATACTGTTGACTTTACAAATCTATTGCATTTTTCTTCTTTAACACAGAGAACTGTAAAGACAAAAAAAATAGCCACAATCTCACACTGCCTTAGTGAATTTTTTAAAAAATACCAAAAATAAGAGGCTCTCATGATTAGAAATTTCAAACTGTACAGGAAGATACAAAATGAAAAGTGAAAGTCTTCCACACTTACACTCTCTGAAAAGGATTTCTTGCAACTCTTCCCAGATAAAATTTCTATGCATATACTAGCATATAAAATCCACTGGCTTTTATATAAGGATATTGTTGAATTTTTATTAAAATGAGTTTGTTTCTCAATGTGATTTATTTGCCTTGTGTTTAGAATATTGCATGATAAAGTTTATTTTGTGCATATTATACTTTTATTTTACTAATATATTAAAAGCCATATTTCAATGACCCCTGTACATTTTTCATGCTGTCTTACTCCCAATGGCCTCTGTGCATGTAAGTAACCTGTTGAGTGACTACCTATTTATTTGTTTTCAACTGTTTCTTTTCATTGTCTTTATTTTTTAATCAGCAACCAACTTAAAACCTTTTAACGTTCAGTCTTTAAGCTCTCTCCTTATATTCCTTTTATCTCTTATTTTAAAGTATCCTTTTTCATTGTTTCTCAACCCTATCACCATGTAGTAATTTCATTTGGACCAAAGCAACCTCCTCATGCTACTCATATATGGTTAATATATTGATGTTTAACATATCTGTTCGTTTGTTTGTGGTGGTGGTGATGTTGTTGATATCTAACTCATTCTTACATGTCAAAAATAAAGACCAGTCCTCGTTCAGTAGGATTAGAGTTTGTGGCTCCATGGCAGGAGAAAGCTAGGTATACCATTTAGAAAGATTGCTTCATCACCATCTTGCTTTTTGTGTGATGCTTGGTGATTTTTATTTATTGAAATATATAGTTTGTTGATGCATTTCTTTCATAAGCATGCTTTTTCTTGATGGAAGTATCACTCAGAGAGCAGTAGGTATGAAAACAGTGCCATAAGTACCCTGCTTTTATTTTTGCAACTCTCAGCACTCCATCACCACTGAAGCATTACTAGTTAACTCTACCACATAGAACACCTCGAATTCACTTTAATTTTGTGAGCCTGCCATTCTAAACACAGAAAGCATTTCTTGGTTTTTAACTGTTGCTAGAGAATGTACTTTAAAGACTTTCATTCAACCTTAATGGAATCAAGTTATCAAAAGAAAACAAAGGCACAAATACCCATTAACATGCACTAACCCTTATTTTAACATACTGTATTTCTTTTATCTTTTTTTTGTTGTTGTTTGTATATTTTGAGAATGATACTTTTCCTTTTGGTTTCTGATCTACTGCATTCCAGAGTATCCTATTTTTCATTTTAAGGTTCTTTGCTACTGGGAAGATCATAAATGTTAAGGACTGAGTTGATATTCAAAATCATTTGGCCATATTGTTTCAGGGAATAGAAGCTTCTCTTAATGATTACATCATAATGATTGCATCATCCCAGATTCCTTTAGCCCACCACGGAATCAATTTTATTGAATTTATCTCAACCCCTCTAAAATCCAGGGCTTATTCAGTATTCTTTTAAAAAGAAATTTCATTGTGTGCATGACAATATTTGGGATGTTACCATGCAGACTTATTACAGGAAACATAGACACATGATTTTAGCCTTCTCGTGAGAATTTTCAAATGTGTGTGAGAATTGGACGGTATTGAACTTCAATAGGAATACTCATCCTCTCAGGAAAGTTTCATACATTGCTTGAAATTGTTTTTTCAATAGTATTATTAAGAGGTAGGTTTCAAAAATATTTCTTCTCAGTCTGTAATGATTAGAGAACTCCCCGTTTGCAAAGGGTTCCAGCCTCAGACTCTGCTTCATGCTTCTTTCCATTTCTGTCCATCCTGATTTACTGTACACAGGCTGAGCATGTAATACCTGGCAAGGTTTAGGGCCCGGGGAAGCAAGTTTCCTTCTTACATACCCAAGACTTTCCATCAAATGGATATCTAGGTTATAATAAAACTTGGGAGATGCTTATTTCAAACACTTGTGAAACCATAGTTGCATACATAGAACTTGACTTTGAAAGAATCGAGCATGCTACCTTCATCAACTCTGTTGAAAGAAAGAACCATGAAGTTAAAATACCAGCTGTCCATGCATTTCTTATCCATCTCTAAAATTATCTAGCTGGCCTCTCTCTTGGTTAATTTTAGTTGCATTCATGTTATATTCATGTTGGTGTCAGTCACCGTCTGTAGACTTTTTCTTTTTAGTATTGCTTATTTGTTAGAATTGCAAAAATGGAAACAGCATGTGGTTTTGAATGAATTCATATGGTTTGTTGAATACTGCATGAAAAGATATGCAGTATCTTTTAGAATTGGACTTTTATGCATGTGCTCAATATATCTTGGATGCCCCTGGTTCTTTAAAGTGCATTTTCATGGGCTTAAAAATGAAATTTTATCCCTAAGGGTTATATGACTTAAATGACATGTAAGTTGTATGTCATAAGTTGGATTCATATTTTTAAGACATGGTTTTACTCTAATTTTTGTTTTGCCAGTAAAATTATAATTTATGTACATGAACCATTCATTCTGTAAATTTACCCTTCTTCTAAATCTTTGCCTTCTAGTGTTTGATCAATTAGATCTTGTTACATATGAAGAAGTAGTAAAACTGCCAGCATTCAAAAGGAAAACACTAGTCTTATTAGGTAAGCTTCGTTGTACAAGTGGCTTTCTTATTCTCATCTTCAAAACATTTTGTGAACTTTAACAATTGTCAATTTTTAACTTCCTTTTTTAAAAAAAAATGACATAGGTGCACACGGTGTTGGAAGACGACACATAAAAAACACCCTCATTACAAAGCACCCGGACCGGTTTGCATACCCTATTCCACGTGAGTGATGCCTTACTGTCTTTAATTATACTCTTCCTATCCTTTTTTAAATATTGTGATTTATATGTATTTTTCTGATTACATAAAGTAATAACTATTTATTATAGGAAACTAAGAAAATCTAGAAAAGAAGAAAATATGTGAACAACAAGCCCACTTCTACTCCCCCAAAAATAGCGCTGTAAATATTTTGTTTGACTCCCAAAAGCTTTCTAGCAGATGGTATCTTTTTCCGGGTGAATGGTTTTTGTTGTTGTTGTTGTTTTGGTTTTTTTGGGGGGAGAATGATTTTTAAGAGCAACAAGAGAAAGTGTGAACCATCCTGTAGGACCTTCAGATGCCTTCCTGAAGCCTTTGTCAAGACCTCTTACTGTATCTCTATACCCCAGAGAGCCATGGTGCTTCATAAGACCACCCTCATCCCAGAACCCTATCTGATTTTACACAACAAGGAAATTCATTAAATAGCATTTTAATTAGTGCCACTGGGGTTTTCTAGTAAACTACTTTGAAATATTCCTTTAATTCTCCTTATATATAGATTATGAATACAAGCAAGCTTAGCTAACTTTTAGTTTCTTCTTGATCATGTAGCAATTGAACCCTCCGTGTTAATGGCAAATTAACGCACTTAATTTTGAAGCTTAAGGTTAATGACCTCAGTCATGTCTACTCTTTGAAATATTTAACCCCAGAGGCATATATAGCCTATGTTGAAACTACTGTGATGACTGAGAATAATACAATAATAATATGCTATTTCTCCGGCTTTTGATGTGCCTGGAGAAAGGATTCCTCTTTAAAACATTCACATTTTGATGTCCACAAGCACTCAACATCTCTAATGGTCTGGTCAGGGCAGGAGAGGAGGATTTCCCTCATGGATTTGGACCCATGCATGCAGCAGAGAGCAACATAAATTTGTGCTTGCTCCAAAAAGAAAGGGAGGAAAAGAGAGAGGGGAGGGAGGGAAGGAGGGAGGGAGGGAGGAAATTGAAAGAGAAATTTGAAAGAAAGAAAAAGAAAATTGAATGAAAGATTGAGAGAGAGAGAATTGACTTTGGGAGCCAGTGTGGCTCAGTGGTTGAGCACCAGCTTTCCATATACAAAGTCCCAGCTTCAATCCCCAGCCCTGGTACTTAAAAAAAAAAAAAAAAGAAAAGAAAGAGAGGGAGGGAGAAGGGGGAAAAGAAAAAAAATTCAAGCCAATGTTACTGGCTTGTCCAGAATAACATTTTCTACAGTGTTTTTGCAGAATACTAGTCCTATTCGTATCCCACAGACTAGAGTTCATTCAAATATACTTTAGCATAGACTTGTTCAGGTCAGGGGTTGGCAAACTTTTTCTATAAAGGACCGGATAGTAAATATTTTAGGCTTTGCAGGCCACACAGTCCCTCACAACCACTCAACTCTGCAGTTGTTTCATGAAAACAGCCATAGACAATATGTAAACAAATGAACATGGCTGTTTCAATAAGACTATTTACAAGAACAGAGAGTGGACCATATTAGGCCAGCAGGCCAATGTTTGCCAACTCCTGGTTTAGGTCTTCCCTAACAATTATGGCCATGTCCAGCTAAGGTCATTGTGTTTTCAAAACGGTGTGTCTTTTGCTGTACTCTAACATTCTCCTTTTGCAAGATGCTATAGACCAGCACTGTCCAGTACGGTATTCACTGTCCAGCATGGTAGCCATTAGCTACATGTGGCTATTGTACACTAAATTTTAACTTACAAATTAAATTTAACTTATTTAATTGTAATTAATTTAAATTTAAACAACCCCGTGTGGCTAGAGGCTACTGTATTAGAAAGCACAGCTATAGACAGTCAAACACAGACCTCCTTTACCTCATTTTGCTTTTTTTTTTTCCCTCCTTTCTTCTGATCAAGACCTAACTGCATTAAGGCATGCAGTGAGTTATGTTAATCTTGGCTCATTTAATTTCTTTTTTCTGTGTGACTTAGCACCTCCATGGAGGGACGAAGTATACGTCTCTTCATCTAAACACTGAAAGACTCATCAAACCAGACAAGTAACTGGCAACTGTGGTCTGATATCACACAGATAAATATAATTTCTAGAATCTAGTTCTGCAAAGCTATGGGGGATGGCAACAGGGGGTGTGAGACATATACTAAAGAACCCAGAGCTTTAAAGAAGACATTGAGTTTTGGTAGATCCACTGGGAGTGTAAGCTCATAAGCTCAGCCTTTTGCATTTTTCTTGACTTGTGACTTTGCAGATACAACCAGACCTCCAAAGAAAGATGAAGAAAATGGAAAGAATTATTACTTTGTATCTCATGACCAAATGATGCAAGACATCTCTAATAATGAGTACTTGGAGTACGGCAGCCACGAGGATGCAATGTACGGGACAAAACTGGAAACCATCCGAAAGATCCACGAGCAGGGGCTGATTGCAATACTGGACGTGGAGCCTCAGGTAATTTCCAGCCACGCTCAATCTCTCTGTCATCCTGCCCGCATGCTAATCTCTGATTCTGAAATCAAAAATGATATCAGAAAGTTATGGGTTGCATAATAATTTAATAAGCTACAAGAAAGTATCAATAATCAAGGCATCATGGGTTTAACAATCTAGAATGCAAACTAATTGTTGGACTCGGTGCACACACCATGTATTTAAGAAGCAGAAATTAGTCTTCTGCAGTTTACTATACTCAGAAGCTCAAATAAAGGAGCTGATTGTGTCTGAACCTTCCAGAAACCCTACATTCATCTCACCTCAGAATAAGACTCTTACGCTTTGTTACAACAGCCACCTTTCCTCACTTGGTACAGATCACACTGGACCATCAGAGCCTCTGCCAGCATTTTCTTAATCACTAGCAAGATCTGATCCTGGGGCCTAGGTCTGAAACACAGCACTAGCCTTATGGAAAGCAAGTGCGAGTGAGCCCAAGGGATGTCAGGTGGAACAGAGATGTAGGCCCCGTGGTGGTTCTCAGACTCTGTCATCTGTTCACCTGAGGACAGTGCCTGACCCTGAGCTAAAACTAGGAGGAATATGGAGAACTTGGAGAGGATTCAAAGAAGAGCCAGACACAAAGATGATTAGATGATTCATAGGTTGGTCCTACACTTCAGCAGTAGGAATTACTCAACTTGAACAAGAGAAAGCTAAGAGCCGTACATCAAAAATGCTGACAAGCTCTTTTTCATCTCTGAGGGCAAACCAAGTAGAAAGTGGGCTTAAAGCACAGTAGGAAGTTGGGAGCTGTAAACGTCAGGGTAGGTTACAGGAGAGGCTTGTGGGTGCTCGTGTGACTCCCAAGTCTGCCATTTCTAAGACTAATTGGTACCCAAAGTTCCTTATCACTTATAAATGGAATCCTTATACCACCTGCTTAAATGGTAGACCAACACCCCACAAGCGGGCTCCATTTCATCAGGAGGCTTACTTGGCTGTCCCAGGCAGAGCAAGTCCCTCCCTGTTCAAGGGCCACCATGTGAGACTTGGTTCCCTAGCCATCCCTAAAGCAAGGATGGAACCTGCATAACCAAGGTGTGTGACGTGGGGCCTGACAGCTCAGTTACTGGGCTCCAAGAGCCTAACATCATGGCCAGTTGGGTTTACTCATTTCCATTTTACAACACCTGAAGGGATTCTTGAACTTTGGAAACCACAAAAGGATCTGGTTAAGGGGCTGGGGAGGAAAGCAACAGTAGAGTGAACACTATATAGTTAACTTAGAAATTAACTTGGACCTTATATAGAACTAAATATATGATGTCTAACACAGATTGATTTTTGTTTAACTACTAATCCCTCCTTATTAGGGATTGGAAAAATCTTCTGGCCAGGGGTGGCTAGAGGCAAAGTCTCAATCCTGGTCCTGGTCTTCGACATCCTCTCCTTGGGTTCCACACTGGTCTTCACCTGAACGTCGTTTTCTGCTGGTAGTAATGTCTCTAGCAGTATGTTGGCTGCAGGGCTCCTCAGACTCCCTCTGCATTCCCTGAGTCCAGTCTCTAAGGCTTTCTGCCTTACCTGCTGCTACTGCTGCCGCTGCCGCTGCCACCACCACTGCCGTTGCTGCTGCTGCTGCTCCACTCTTCTCATTCAGCCCTCCCTGACTCCTTGCCCTTGCACATTCATGCATTGCTCTGCACTGCCTAGTGGGAGACACTTCTCTTGGCCTCATCAGGACATCCACAGCAGTTACTTTGACCCGTTGCACTTGCCACCAGAGCATTTCCTTGCCCCCAGCCGGGCACAGTGTCCCCTGCTCCCCTGACTGCTGGATGTGCTCACCTGCACTTTTCTCTCCTGCTTCCTGTGTACCCGCTTCTCAGAACCATGATCCCTCAAGTCCTACTACCTCTAAGGGCAGGCCAGAGGCATCCTGTGCTCTGCCTGAGCCTCTTTGGAGGCAGTGGCCTTGGGTATGGGGGTCTCCCAGGTCATGCTCCCCTTTCTGGGCTGGTTGACCACTCTGGTCCCAGACTCACCTGCCCAGGGGTTATACTCAGCCCGGTCTAGACTTGTGCCCAGTACTGTTCTTAAACTGACCATTGGATCTCCTGGTCCACCCATGGAGGCCTACAGAGTCTGCACTGACTAGGCTTCGCCCTTGGGCTTCTCTGCTCTCAGCCCACTCTCCCCACAGGCTTGGAAGGGCCCTCACCCTGCCTTCAGGATGCCCGTGGCCATGAATGATTTGCTTTCAGGCAGAGCCTTGGTGCTCCAGGGAGGCTCTCCTTAGGACATTTTTCTTCATGCTCTTTCCCTGCCCCAGCTTGTTAGATTACCCTCTCTACTGTATCTCACTGACAGTTTGATTCAACAAACTTGTATTAAACACTTATTATATGTTAAGAATACAAATAAGAAGAGCTGGTGAGGATGAAATTCCTTACTTGATGTACATCAAAAACTAGCAGCATTTTCTTTTAAATCCTCTCACTTCTACCACTGCTGATGCCATTTCCACTACATTTGGACCATTTAAAGATGTATAAAGACCACCTAGGGCTGGTGTTTAACTCGTTTAATTCAGGTCTAACACCTGGTGCCATCTTAACTTATTTTAGACAGTTAAGACTAAATGGAACAAATGTCTAGTAATACCATACGATAAGATGTTATAGTTCAGTTTGTAACCTAAAGCACCAAGATAAAGACATTAACTAGAAGAAAAAGAGAAACCTGACTTTTAAAAATATAATAATAGACTGCCTTCCTTAGTGCTTTCTGTTTTGCTAAGCTCTTGCTGTCTTATCTACTCCTAGGAGATAGAGATAGGGGGATCTACATTTGTAGATAAGGAAAACAAGGCTTAATGTAATTGTGACTTGGCCAAGGTTTTACAGCCAATTGAAAGTGAGGTTTGAATTTGAACTGTGTTGGGTTTTTGTTTTACATTAAACCCCAACCTCCTTTTCACTGTACCAAACTCTAGTAATTGAGGCATTTCCCAGTGTTCCACTGTGTATGTGGTAATGCAATTTGAATTCTTATTTTTTTTAACATTTAGAAAACTCTATAAGGCAGTCAAACCTAAGAAATTTGTAGAACTTATTTCTCATGAAAATAAAGCCATGACTCAGAAAATAATCTATGTCCCTAAAGCTAAACCTGTAATAGCTCTAGTGTATCATCAGAACTTAAAGTGATAGCTCCAGATTTTAGTTTTTCATTTTATTCTACTTTACCTGTTTAGTTAACAATAACAGAATATTTGTGGTTTTGCTTCTGCCCACAGAAAGAAAGGGCATCATCAAGGAATAGCTTTCAGTCATTTGTTAGGAATGTGTACTTTGAAACAAGAACCAGGTTCTGAGCCAGGGCTGTTTTATTAAATCAATTGGCTCTTTTAAGATTGTTTCTTGGGTCACCATGTCCTTCCTTAAACCCTTAGATTTCTGTACACAATGACTCAAATGCTTGCCTTTATGTACTTTTTAAGCTTGCAAACCAGAAAAGTTTTATAGATATCTGTATCTTAGATACTTGAGTCAAATGAGATTTTATTCCTTGAGGATACATCAGCTATGGGTAAAGGTTTTCTAGAAATGAACTGGATGGTAACCTGAGATTAATTCTTGGCCATAAATAATTGAGCTATAAAATCAATTTCTCTCCAAAAAAAAAAAAGAGAACTAAAGAAATAACTTTTAACATTAAGTTAAGGTTACTTTGACTATTTGAATCCAGCATGTTTTCAGTGATCTTTCTACAGAAAACCTCTCTCCTCCCCTCCTCCCCCTCTCTTCCTCTCCTCTCTTTTCCTCTCCCCTTCCCTCCCTTTCTCCCTCCCTCTCTGTCTTTCTTACTCTCTCTTTTTCTGAATCTCTCTCTGAATCTCTCTGGGGCTCGGAGAGAGAGATTTGCCTATAAATATTAACAAACGTGTCTCATCTTGAGTCAGAAAGGAGGAGGGTTTAAAGTTCATCTTATAGTCACCTATTAACCACCTAAGAGAGGGTAATCCTTGTGAACAGTTCCATTTCCTGTCCCTGAAGTAACACTGAACCTTGGTCAAACTGAAATTGTATACACACACGCAAAATGGCATCCACTTGAGACCCATAAATAGAGCACAGAATATGAGGACAGAGACCTTCGAGAATAACTGAAGAAATATGTGGTGACTCTCCTGACAACATCAGGACTACAGACAAGAAAATCACAGTCAGGATTTGAGACAACTTATAATTTCTGAAAATACAATAATATAGAGGCTAGAAATAGAAACTCAAAGCCATGAAAAGGAAGAGGAAGCAAATACGCTAACTATGGGGGCTACTATCATTATTGTGATAAATATTAAATTTGACTCTGAACTTCTGGCAACTAGGGCAAAAGGGAAAAAAAAGAAGAAGGAATCTCATGGGTCACATAGTTCTCATCTAAAAGAAAGTTCTTTCCTTGGTATTAATTGCTAAAGGAATATAACATGAGTCTTATACACAGGAGGCATTAGGTAATATGATGGACATGGTCCTCATTTAACAATTTTATGCAATGAGTGCAGAATGACCCTCATATCTTTATGGATAAAGACTGAGGGCATAAATGCAGTGCAAAGAATGAAACTCTGAGCTAAGCTAATGTTTTCCAAGTAGATGGTTTTCTGGCAGTGTGATATGATAGCAGGATAGTACCTAAAATATTCAGAGCACTGGGTGGATATCAGGCGGGGGTTCCTGAGTGGAGAAAACGCCATTTCATTCATTCAACCTCTAGGCTGTGTGGACTTCCGTCTGGCAATCAAAGTCTCTTCAGAGATGGAAGCAAGGGTAGGAACTGTGCATTAGGATTTCTTTTTCCCAACTCAGTTGCCCAGAAGCCAGCTGTGGGCAGGTGTGTGTGTCTGATAGGGTAAGGGGGTGGGGGAGAAATAAGGAAACCTTATGTCTTGACTGACCCTGGAATGGGGGAAAAGGCTCAAGATAATTATTGACTAGAAGGACATTTCTATGGGAAGATCCCTGCTTAAGTTTGATTGAGCTATATATGAACTTTTTCTTATTTGTTCCTTGCTAAAGTCTTTAGTCACAAAAGGACTGGCAAATTTCAAAGTTGCTAGAATGCCTCTTTCAAAAATGAACAAACACAAGCTTCCTTACAACAGAAATCTGAGGCAGTTACTTTAACAATTAAAAGACCTTGATGGACAGATAAAACAAGTGCCCCTAGCCCAGAGGAAATATTATGTAACTAAAATTCAGATAAGCAATCCTAGTGAAAGTAAGCCTCGCACTGAAAAAGAAAGCTGGAACCTTCAATATCAAATTTCTCTCTAACATGCTTATATGCTCAGAGAGGCAAAGTGATTCCCATCAACCACGAAAGCATAGTTGAACCTATGAAGCCTCTAGTTGAACTTGCCTCAAAAGACAAAATAAATTGTGTACAAATTTTCTGCTTTTACATTTTAATTTTATAAAGGCAATTCATGACAGGTGTTATATTGGGCCTGAGGAATACAGCTGAACAAGACATGGTCCGTGCCTGCAAGAAGTTTACTCTCTAGTAGCCAGGGACTTAATTTCCTACGCTGTTGCATAAGTGCAGGGACTTAGGGAGCATGTGGGTGGGGTGTCTAACATAGACTCAGAGCTCACAAAGGACTTTCCAGAGAAAAATAACATCAGTATTGAGTTCTGAAGGATTACTCCGCCAAGCAAAAGGAGAATGGGGAAGGTGAAGCCAGGATGAGAGTTATAGTAAATAAAAAAGCCAGGAAGCCAGAGTGAGGGGCCCTTTCTGGAACTGAAAGTAGTTCAGAAAGGCTGGTCCATGGAGGGGAAGGAGCAGAGAGGGGCTGAAGAGGTAAGCATAGGTCAACGGCTAAGGGAGTCAGTTTTGTAAAGGAGTGTAACATTTTATCCCAAGGCCAAGAGAAAGCTATTGAAGAGTTCTGAGCAATGGAGTGATATGATCAGATTTTCATTTCAGAAAGATCATTCTTGTGGCAGGGTGGAGTATGGATTAGAAAGCAGCAAAACTGGAGGCAGGGCAACCAGTCTAATCGCTACTACAGTAAAGCAGGCAAGAAATGGAGTAATAGGAATAGAGCCAAGTCAACAAATGCAAAGGCCATTAAGAAAGCAAAATATGTGACTAACAGAATAGAAATGTTAAATCCTTGTATAAAAGACGGCAAGTTGTTCACCCCGACACCCTAGGACACACATGAATTAATTACATGTCAGTCACTTGGGACTTGTGCACCTATATATCTTGTGTTCTGTTCCTTGGAGGGGAGTTTGTAACCCAGAGGAGTTTCATGTCCTCCAAGGGGAGGAGGCAAAGCAATAATTCCTTACCAGAATCAACTCTGACTGCATCTGATTTCAGCTGTACAGTACTATCTATGCAAACTAATAACTTACATAATTTGAGGTTTTCAATGCCTCAGAAGGGAACTGAAAGGCACCTCGGAGGTCCTTCTCCCTTTGAATGCAGCCTGTTCTCGTGAGCCTACTGACTGCACAGCCACACAGCTCCTTAGTGGTAGGTTGGAGACAAAAAGTCCCGGCTCCTAACTTCAGCCCTGGGTAAGGTTTCCCACACTATAAGGCTTCCTTCCCAGTGAGTCCCAGAAGGCCCTTTCATCAGGCAAACTGAGAAAACCTTATATAAGTGTGAACCCATCCCCTGCCTTTACAGAAACCAGCGTTTTCTCTCCATGGTTAGCAATTTGAAATTTGACATGTAGTGGAGTGGACTCTAGATCAAGTGGTAAAGCCAGCCTGTTGGTCCAAGTCTACCCCAAACTGCATTTTCTATAAATTAAAATTCAGGCTAAAATTAATAACCAAGTTTAAATGAGCATTAACCCAACATAATCAGTATTAACTTTTCTGAAGAAAAAGAAATCAAATTGGCTCATGAGATTCGTAAGAAAAATGTCCACTTTGTCAACTTTTATTTTCTGGATGACTATTGTCCATCCTTTGGAAGAAAAGTAATATAAGCTATGAATAAAATCGGTAAATGCAATAATATTTTGCCAGAACTTTGAACAAAGGACTTTTTCAGTTGTGTAAATTTTTTATTGACATGTCTGAAAGTTATATTAGTCATTTCTTCTTTTAAGTTTCTTTTTTTTTTCTTTCTATTACACAGGCACTGAAGGTCCTGAGAACTGCAGAGTTTGCTCCCTTTGTTGTTTTTATTGCTGCACCTACTATTACTCCAGGTTTAAATGAGGTAAGAATCAATTAGACATTATGTTTCCCCAAGTTAGCACAGCCGTTGTGAGGATCCATGCCTGTCATGCGGACAAGACCAAAGCCCAGTCTCATTAATATGACTCAGTGAAGCTCTGCTTTATGGTTGATGCTGGGAATTAAGATTTCCAGAGTTTGGAGTCCTCCTTCAGTATTAGGAACTTAGCAAAAAAGATAGTAACGTTCTTCTGAGATCAGAATCATATTCAAGCTTTAGTCCCAAGCAGAGTTTGAACCATGAGTCAGTCTACATTTGCACCAAAAGTCTGCTGCAGTGAAAGGGAATATGGGTAGAACGGTTCATGAAACAGCCTATGGCCTTATCAGTAAGCCTGCTTCTGAACCACCCTCACCCTCTAGGACAGAGCACCTTCCAGGAGTCTCGAGCCCTCCAAGCGGCTAGCCCACTTCCTCTCCTGCTAGAGACAGTGCTAAGAAAGCAGCAATCCGCAGGTCCAGCTCTGGGCTGGGGGAGAAGGGGGTCATCAAGTCTGGGCCAAGGACTGCTTTGCCTGAAGAGACCTATAAGGAATCCATGACCTTGGCCAGGCTATCCAGCTTCCCCTAGGCAGCCCCTGGAGTGGAACCCATTACAGAATTTATATCCAGGCCCCTGGAGACCACTGAATCTGGAAATATGAGCTCTTCTCCCTCCCCCTGCCCCCAGCAATCTGATTCAAGTTAGCAGCTACCACAGAGATGTTGCCTGCGAGACTTAACTACACTGTCTCACACCAGCCCTACTTAGAAGGCCTTCCTTTGCTGGGTAGATCAGAGGGCACATCAGGTGTGGGGTAAATGTAGCAGGTGCTTCTCCATGGGAGGTTCATTACTTAAGGAAAAGACTCCTCTACGCAAAGTTAACCTGAAGACCGTGACTTTTGCAGGTTATAGAAGCCATCAAATTACTCTTCGTTCTGCTCAGTAAACATGTAACCCTGGCATAAACTCACCCCAGGTCAAATATCCTTGTCACCCATGCTTCTAATACAGTGAAACCGAGGCCTGGAAATCTTCACTTTGTGTACCTTTAAGGAGGAATAGATATTTAGATTCACCGATGTTATTCTTAGTTTCAATCATTATTTTTTGTCATTTCATTTACAAAAGATGTATTCCTTTATAAAATTCTACTTTCCAATTTTAATTAATACACAAACATGTTTGAAATTCCATGTTGCAGTTAGCTTTTGTCCTTTGGTTGCCATGTATTTTTCTTGAATTATCATCTTTGCTTTGTTCTTTTTGTTGTTGTTGTTTGCCTGTTTTCCTACCCTTTTACTAATTTTCCATAGCTGCCAAAATGGTGCAGAAAATTGCCTGTAAGTACCAGCTAGGAGGTGATAAAATATATCCGTGTTTCTTTTAATAGATTTAGAATGTAGACATTTTGCTCCCACTCATCCTTGCTTTTGCTATTAGAATAAAGGTATTTTCTTTTCACTGAGTTAAACCCTGCTCAGATGTAAGTTTAGCACACATACAAGCTGTTGCTGAGGGAGAAACTGACAAATATAGCTTCATCTTATAAGATCCCTAAGAGGAAGCTTCATTTTTTCTGTAAAGAGAGCTACATTTAAAACTTGATGCTTTCAGCCATAAATTTTCCTGAATGTTTTCATCAGCCCAGCTTCCTGAGCAAATAATAAACTCTGCTGGTGGTTTTTGAAGCCCAGGACTATATATTCAAGTAGAATTACCTAGTCCAGAGAGTGACTTGGTAGGAATTGCTGCTGCTTGCACCTATAGGAAGCACTCCTGTCTTTGGTGAATGTACATTTCCTAAAATGAGGGGTTTTGTGTTGTGTTTACTGTAAAGCTGCAGTGAAAATACTATGCTTTTTAAGTGTAAGCAGAAAGTGTGTCCATAGGACCTTGGAAGGAGATGATTAAGTGAGGTCTTATCTACACTGTAGTCATTGACACCTAACATTCAAAGCATCCTGCTTTGAAATTTCCATAGAAGATGACAAAACAGGTAAGCAGTTTCTCCCTTGAGAATGGCCTGATGGAAAAGATCAAGTTCTAAACTGCTCCTGTGTCTGTCCATCTCCATTGCAGTGGTATAATAGGATCAGTCAAGTCTCATATGGTTCATTATTTCACTTTTGATCCCCTTTCCAGAGAGCTGCACCACAGAGCCTCGGTTTAGCTGGGACATTACACCAGGTTGATTAGAAAGAGTCTCTCTCTCCTTTTTGTTGTTGTTGAAGTTTTATTGAAATATAATCACAGAGTTGCGCATTTGTCACCACAATTTGAGAACATTTTCATTGCTCAAAAAAACATGCCCCTTATACCTCCCCTATTGTTGACACTTAGCATTGGAGTGGTACCTTTGTTACAAGTGATGAAAGAGTATGAAAATATTGCTGTTAACTACAGTTTATAGTTTGCATTAGGTGTATTTTTCCCATATACTCCCCCCCTTTATTAACACCTTCTAATAGTGACATCCATTTGTTCTAGTTCATGAAAGCACATTCTTATATTTATACTATTAGCCAGTCATCATCCACAACCAGGTTCTATGTGTTATACTGTCCTACATTTTATCCTCTAGCTTTCCTCCTAGTGACATATACAACCCTTGACTTCCCCTAGAAAGGGTGTCTTATAAATAACACATGAGCCTCAGAGAGGTGTAGGGGTCCTTTGTGCTGGGTGTTCCTAAGTCCCTGAAGGCACTGTATCTTCTTTATTCTGGAGCTCTGTCTCTGTCGCCCTGGGCCCCCATTTCCTACTCAGATTTCTCTGTTTCTTGATTATAGATCTAATAGTCATACGATCCTGTGATGAACAGTATCAGTAAGCCAAGTGCTTGTTCTTTTAACAACATTTATGAAGCACTTACTCTGCACGAGGTACTGTGCCAAGTGCTCTGGGGCACAGTGATGACAAGTTTGCACTCTAGTTGGGGAGAGAGTACTAATCAAATAAACAGGTAAAGAGGTACTTAATTGTATTTATATATGAATTTGAGACTCAACCCAATAGCTCACTTACATAGTATTTGAGGGTGGGCACATTAATTTGACTCACAAAGGTCCCTCGTTTCAAATTTGAACTTGTCTACTGGGAGTTCAGCATAGCAACATTGGAACCGCAAATATGCAGAGGCATACTTTCTGGTAACCCTTAAGAGATCCCTATCTTGAAAGAACTGCCATCCTGCGGCTGAAGTTACAGTCGCGCGAAGAACTCAGGACCCAAAATTCCCTCCGACGGTTGGCTCACCCCTAACGAGAGTTTTCAAAATGTATAGCAAGCTATAGGAGTTTAGGAAAAGTCCTTTACTGCAGCAAACCTCCCTGGAGTTTAGCAGCTACTCCTCCTTCAGAGTTTTTTCATAAGAGGTGGAATAACTATGAACAGTGACATATGTCTGGCCATTTTCCAACACAGACCAATTTAGAGGGAGTTCATCAGACACCAGTTGCTGTGTTGTATTTGGGAAAAATGGCCTTATTCCATCCATTATTTGTAACATCCAAAAAGCTTTTTGCCTCCAGCATCTGCTGCTGTGGAGGGCCATTATATATATAATTGAATTCCCGGAACATGTTGAGCCTTTCATTAGAAAAGGAGAAAATACAACTTAATTTGTTGTCCAAAGGCAGGGGCTTATTGGTGGCAATGCACCTGGGCTCTAGAGCCCAGCTCAAGTGAGGGTAAAGCATCCAGGGAAGAGGAACGGAAGCACTCTGACCTTACGAATGAAAGCCTCTGCCAAATCAAGTGCCTGCGATGAGGTCAGACTAGGCCACGGATCTTCCTGTGGGCCTGGGTTAGAGGAATGAGGAAAGGACAGCTGGTAACCCATACTGCACATGGCCACCCCCCATCCGGTGCCGGGACAGACACACAGCTAGGCCTGAGTGTGGGGATATGTGTGCTGAAGGGTGTTTTCTCTGGTTTGTCGTGGAGCCCCTTATTGCATGTTGAACCATCTCAGTTGCAAGCAGTAGCTCTGTAAAACCTGCCACCACAGGCAACGTTGTCTCCTCTGTCATGAAGCAGACTTGGCCTCCTGCCCAGATGTGGCACATCAGGGTCTGGCTTTGACTGTTCCTGACACTGGGACAAACAGAAATGTGAAAAGAGAAAGAATCCTACTGACTTGTCTCTTCTGTTTGCTTTTCCCTTCTTCCATGCCCTCCCCTCCCTCCATCCCATCACCATTTAGGATGAATCTCTTCAGCGTCTCCAGAAGGAGTCTGATATCTTACAGAGAACATATGCACACTACTTTGATCTCACAATTATCAACAATGAAATTGATGAGACAATCAGACACCTGGAGGAAGCCATTGAGCTCGTGTGCACAGCCCCGCAGTGGGTCCCTGTCTCCTGGGTCTATTAGGCCTCTCCCCAGATAGCTGATGCCTAACTGGGAACCACCTCATACATGGAAAAGCCTCTTTGTTATTGGCCTTGTGTCAGCAGGTCGTGGTCCCTAGAGACTACCTAGTTGTAGTGTGACCTACATTTATAATTATTGTCATGTC
>JAQZBX010046691.1:0-20686 GCA_029593785.1 Cabassous unicinctus | reverse complement strand
CCCTGCAGTGTAGCTAGAATACTGTTCCAGTGACAGCAGAAAACATCAGTTCAATAAACAAAATGTCAATATTTCTGATTTCTCTAGCAGTGTACACTTAAATCTACTGTGGTAACGTGAACTGAGAACATACAAATTGAGCAAAGAAATGTGCTTTCTTCACAGGCACACGACAGATTTTACAATGGAAAAAGGGATTCCCACACCAAGTCGTACTTATTTATGCATCTCTTTATAAGAGGCATTTTCTCCTATCAGCTTTAATATCTGAGGTTTTATCCTGAAAGAGAACAAAGACTCACCATGGAGAGAGAGCATCCTTTTCCTCACCCAGCCTGGTCCCTTCATTGCTGCGTAGTGAGTGGGGTGGGTTGCTGTTACTTTATTTGCAGGTAGAAATGCATTTTAGGCAGAACTTGGAAGAAAGGAAAGAGATTGGTAAGGGGTGGAGGGGATGGTGAGAAAGGCCTAGGACAGGAAAGCTGGTACATGGCTTGTGAGCACCCTAAGTTTTTCCCTCTCAATACGTGACATTTTAAGTTTCCATGCCTATAGCCACTGAAAAATATCTAAATACGTTCGCCTATACTTCTGGATCCATTACCTTTGAGCTCATCTTTTTAATTTTTTAATTTTTTTTAGCAAACTTGCCCTTCATCTTAGAAGTGAAGTTCCACAATGAGCAGAGGTTGGGTGGAAACAGTGTGCTCAGGAACTGGGGATGGAGGGACCATGTCTGGAAGGCTGGAAAGAGGAGACAATTTTTCAGATGCTCTTTCTCCTATAAGCTAGGAGGTATCAATGTTTTTCTTCATCCAGAGCTGGAGCCTGTTGTGCGGTTCAATGTTCCTGGACCATTCTGCTCTCCTTCTCCAAAGTTCTACGGGAAGAAGGTATCAGGAGATCCCGCAGGAATCTTCACTCCAGCTGCAAAGTACCTGCGGTGCTGAACGACTGTTTGGGGGACCCTCTAAATTGGATGTTTACCAGAATTGACTCCTGGGTGTGACACATGACTATTGGCTGTTGAGGTTTTTCCTTATTAGTGTTTTCACTTTCTTTGGCTTGTGAGTCCCTAATTTTTCCCCTCTTGATATGTTTATTTTAAGTGTCCATGCCTATAGCCACTGACAAATATCTAAATACGTTCACCTCTCACCTCTAGATGCATTACCTTTGAGCCCATCAGTCTTTTTTTTAATTTTTATTTTTTTTTAAGAAAGCTAGGTCTTCATCCTAGAAGAAAGTCAAGTCCCACAGCGAGCAGGGGTTGGCAATCAATTCATATTGCAAAGACAACAGGCTTCCACCACTGGCCCATGGTTTCATCCTGGCAGAGACGCAAAGTACTGGAAACACCCAAATGAACGCGGAAATAAACACCCAAACAAACGCCTTCCTTTAGAATCAGACTAACGAAACTCAAAAGGGATTCGAAGTTACTGTTTTCACATGCCAGCCCTCTGAATCTGTCTGAACGTAGCAGCATTATCCTAGGTAGGGTATCTGTACTCTTCTAAAACATTCCACCACAAATAAACAAACAAAATAAAAACACAACCTGCCAGGGGACTCTTTGTAAAAGGAAACTCCTCTCATAAACATTTCCTATTCTCTCACCGAGATGTAAAAAGCCGATCTGAGGCCTGGCATGACCAGCTTGGACGCAAATGTATAAACTCGAGTGTGCTGTACCCACCCCCCTCCCACGTGATTTTCAGTTAGGGAAATACCAAGAAGCCCATTTCCCAATGCCCGGGCTCCCTGGGGGCAGTAACCATGTGCCTATATGTTACATCCTGTTGGACCAAATGAGGCCTGTTCCCCCAATTATCAAATGCCTGCAAATTGTAATGAGTCAGGGAACACGGACTGGAGCACACCAGCTTCTTGAGCTGCTTCCAGGGGAGCCGGGGACCCCCAGGAGCGTCCACACTTCAGGATGGGCCAGGAGGCTGGAGCTGAGCTGTACAGAGGGTCACTCCTCCAGTGCAGAGGGGTCTGGGCCCAGCAGGCTAAAGTCAGCCCTAGAAGGAATTCGGCTCAACACAAACACAGCCCTGGTTGCCATGTTCCCTGTAGACTTTCAAAGTGGCCCTGGTGACAGTGAACACCGAACGAGCTGTGCCCCACTGTACTTGGCAATGAGAGTGTTCAAATTAGCTTGAAGTTTTGTTCAGGGCGATTGAGGGGAAATGAATGAACTGGATTATGCCAATATCTTCTCTACTCGGATTCCTAACGGAGTAATATGGTCAAAAGCCCAAGGGTTTCTCTGTCGTCCAAGGCAAATGGGAGAAAAATCAGCTTTTGTGTTTGTGTGTGTGTTAGGAAAAAAAAAAAGTGTTAAAGATATAATAGCATGTATTCAGACAACCAGACTTTTCTATATGCAAGGAAATAACGCAACAAATTACAAGAAAGTCAAATTACTCTCATGCACATATCAAGAGGTTAAAATAAAACTTGAAATCATTTTAGTCTTCAATTTATATACACATATCCCTCACTCTTTGATCCTTCACTATCCTAATAGTTCCTATAAGGACTTGCAAAAGTGTTTTCCCTAAATTCACTATCCCAATAGAAAGCCTGCTACCATGCACAGCCCGTGTGTGCCAGTGAAAACATCTATTCTCAGCTAATTTCCTGACAGGATTGTGAGTCATGCTTGTTTTATTTAAATGTGTTGCACAATATCACTGTCATCTACCTCACGTTATAAAGAAAGTGGACACAACTGTGAAGAAAGCGGGCGAGTCTGGGAGCCCCAGAAGATCCACAGCGGAGGAGGAAGTTGCAGGTGACAACACAAAGGGAATGGGTGTAGCTCAGTGGTTGAGCACCTGCTTCCCACGTACAAGGTCCTGGATTCAATCCCTGGTAAGGCCTTAAAGAAAAAAAGTGACCGCACAAGTGTGAGAGGGAAGCACACAAAAGGCAGAACCCGGCCTGTGCTCAGGACCCTTGGTGGAGAGTCCACGTGGACGTACCCACTGCAGAGTTTCATTATGGGTTACAGAAGGAGATGCTGGGGGTTTCAAGTGCTTTATGTTAGGCAGAAATCCTTATAAATGATTCCATGGGCATTTCAGAGAATTGTAGTCATCTGTGGGGAAAAGGATTGGGCTTTTGGTTGAGCCGGGAACATATTACACATTTTTTTTTTGGCCATGTAACATAAAGGGATTCAGGCTCTTGGTATTCAAAAACATCTTACCCACCATTTGTTCATGAGTGGATTAGCTGTGGGTAAAGAGGGATGCCTTCAGTTTAATTGGAATATGATGCTCTGAGCACTATTATACTATTATGTAGTGGGGAAGCAGGGAGAAGGAAGGAACTCAGTAGAGGATAAAAGTCTGCATTTTCTTTTTCAACACATAGGTTGGGAGGTATATAACTTAGGAGGAAATATATGGGTAGGAGTAAATGACACACGGATTTTCTTGCCACCATCTCAGTTTTCAAACAAGTACCGGGGAAGTGGATGTGGCTCAAGCAGTTGGGTGCCTGCCTACCACACGGGAGGTCCCAGGTTCGGTTCCTAGTGCCTCCTAAAGACGACGAGCAAGACAGCGAGCGGATGCGACGTGCTGGTGTGGCGAGCTGACTAAACAAGATGATACAATGAAGAGACACAATGAGAAACACAACAAGCAGGAAGCGGAGGTGGCTCCCTCCCACATGGAAAGTCCCGGGTTCAAGTTCCCGGTGACTCCTTAAAAAAAAAAGAACACAAGCACACAACGAATGGACACAGAGAGCAGACAGCAAGCACAAAAAACGAGGGGCGGGGGGAGAGAATAAATAAATAAATTAAATCTTTAAAAAAACAAACAAATGAATATTGGCCAAGCATGCAAATCTTCAAATGCCAACCCGAATTCTGATGCCAGCACATGAGAACATAACAGGGTGAGTGGGGCACGTGCGTTAGATAATAGCTTTCCTTACTACTCATTACTACTCATTTTAAGAATGACATTGTTATAAATAACTAAGCCATGTGTCTGAACTATCACTAGTAGACACAACACAGAATTTCAGACACTTGTTCTCATAAAAATAAGCGTGGTCTCTTAAATGTTACCAAACAGAGAAAAATCTACGCGAGAACTAACAAACCATATCTTACGAGAATTGTCAACAATTTTCTTCTAATGGTGTTTTCCTAAAGAATCCAACCACATATATCTTGTCCCTCCTGCTATAAAATGCATGAAAGTTACTTATATTGGGATTTATGTTCAGTTCAAAGTATCAAACACCTTAAGATATGCCAGACTCTTTGCTAGAAATTTTCACAACTATTATCACATTTAAATGATGGACCATAGAGAGAAGATTCTGACAAATATTTTGTAGCATGCACTTCTTCATCTATGAATTCTGGGGTGCGGTGGGGGAATCACTATTACTTATTGTCCAAGTTCCTGAGATTTTAACCACATTTTTCAATGTGCTTAAATGAAATAAAAGATTTTATTTCAAAGACAACACTAGTCTTAGCATTTCTTTTTAGGTCTTTACAAGTACCTCACCATACAAAAAAATAATAAGCCAGCACAATGGAGGGAGACAAAAAGATGAATCATCATTCCAATGTGAGAACTTTCTATTTCTTTTCTGAAAGAAATGAATATTCTAAGTAAGACCCTGTGCCAGAAGGCAGCATGGAAACAATGAAATGTCCCTTGAAATATCTGATCGGAATTCAGATGGGGACTAAGGATTTAATATGCTTAGGGGGCTATTCATGGGAGAAAAGCCACAAAAACACATTGTTCATTTTGAGAGAGAAATAGTAGAAATGGAGAATTCAGCAATAACCACGGTGCCTCTTCCAAGGGTGAAAGGGAGTGCATACTTGGAGCAGAGTGGCTCCCTCCTGTCATCTGTTGAAAGTCAGCTCTTGGCACAAGGGCTTATAAGAAAAAAAAAAAAGAAAGAAAGACGCAAGAGGGTCAAAGAGGAGAAGATGGCAGCCATGCCTGGAGGACCTGATGCTGTAGGGGAAAAAGGGCCATAGATAAATGGAAAGACCAGCTTCCAGGTCTTGAATCTGCTCCATTTCTTATAATTGCCTTTTTTCCTCCCTAACCGTTCACCAAGCATATGCCAAAAGAAATACCATCATGGGTCACTTATTCCCCCAGAGGTGACCCATTTTGTGGTCCACTAAGGGGCATATTTTTTTTAGCCCAAAAGGTTTTTTATTTTTGGCCACCTGGGACTAATCCCATTTTGTCAACTGTGTGCTTCAGTGATTCAAAGCTAGACAAGGAAAGCAAATCCTCACTCTTGACCCAACTGAAGACAACAGTGAGGGAAAAGTGAGCGTCAACCATCTGAAAAAGAAACTCAGTGCTATTCTGTTCAGCGGCAATCACAGGAAGTTAAATTGTGTTTCCACCAATGGGAAGTGTGCAAACAAGTGCATATAGGTGCACACATACATACGCTCTCCCCTTCAGCCTCCAGCCCTTATTCAGGAGGACAAAGGAAGACAGGCACGAGCTCCCTCGGGGACGCTCACCCCAACCCATCAATGTGCTTTTGTCTTTACCCTTTCTCAAGACCTTCTCTCCAGCCTCAGAGGATGAAGGGCCCTTTTTCTTGTTCAAGGTCCCTGCCTGTACCCAGGGTCATGTGCTGGTTAACTTTACGTGTCAGTCCGGACGGGTTATGGTGTGTGATTGTTTGGTCAAGCAAGCACTGGACTGATTGTTACTGTGAGGGTATTTCATAGGTGGATTAGCATCTAGAGTCGGCTGATTGCATCTACAGCTGATTGCATCTACAATCAACAAAGGAGATTGGCCTAAGCGATGAGGGGAGTCTGCTCCATCCAATCAGCTGGAAGTCTTAAAGCTAGAACTTCAGAAGGCAGAAAGAATTTCTGCATCTACTTCAGCCAGCCAGCTTCTCCTGGGGAATTCAACTTCACATTCATTGGCGCTTCCAGCTCGTCAGCCCCCACAGTCATGGGAGCCAATTTCTATCATAAATATATCAAAAATATTATATATACACACACACACATATCCTGCCAGACCTGTTTCTCTAAAGAACCCTGACTAACACAGTCTCGTACCCTTCCACCCTTTCACCAGTCTTCAACCCTGACCACTTCCCTGGAGCATTCTCCTCAACCTTCAAACACGGTCAACTCCCTCCCAGGTTAAAAAATATATATCTGCTGAATTTGTTTCCTCCATCATCTGTTGTGCACTATCTCCCTCCCTTATTTGCTAAATTTCTTTAAAAATCAATCAGTCCTTTGCCGCTTGCATCTGCACCACAATCACTTTCTCAAGCCACCAAGCCTGGCTCTTGCGTGGAGACCAACGTGTCTTGTATCTTATCTTCGTCTCTTTGCTAGGACCCCACCTGCCCATTTGCTAAGCGCCTCAACTGGCAGTTGTCCTAGAGTCTTCCAGCAGAGGCTGGAGTTCGGGAAGAAATGCTGACAAATGAGAATTTCTAGATGGGAAGATAGCTGGAGGACTTTTTTGGAATCCTCCTCATATTTGAGGAGACTGCCCCAAATATGGAGGTTGCCTCATCCTGGGCTTCAATTTGCTTTTATATCTGTGGCGTAACTCCCACACTGCCCCAATGTTTTGATACAGTCTATTTACACACGTAGTTCTTGAGAGGGTGGTTCTGGAAAAATCGAAGACGCATGACTGGCTTCTGCACCGTGCCAGCATGAGTCCTGAGAAGAAGACAGCTTGCAGGAGTGGAAATGATAACAATGGCGGGCACACACGGAGCATTTAAATGTCGGCAGTGAAAAGCAGGCATTGTGCCATTTAACCTTCGAAGCAAGCGTACGAGGAAGGCATTACTAGAGGTACAGGGTGGCCTGACCTGGCCAAGGTTAGTAACTGTTCTTATAAGTGGGGGCCCCAGGATGTGAGTGAGGTTGGAAGGCGGATGGAGTAGAACTCTTAAGCAAGAAACAACCTAGAACTGTAAGCCCAGGATATTCTCAGGTTCCTGAAGAAGGAGTTAGATTTCCCACAGGATACAGAATAGGCTGAGCCAAATTTATTTAAATCCCAAAGGAAAAGGAAAAGTGTTCTCAGCTGACAACAGAGAGGGACACTCCAAGCAGTATCACTTATTTACTTTGTGCCCCTGGGTATGTAACTCAACCTCCTGGCGCATCTACGAAAGGGGACTAATTATAGTACCTACTTCACATGATGGCTTTGGCGATTCACTGAGTTAATGCACAGAGATGGCACACGCTATTGGTAAATGAATGTTATCTATTATTCATATTATTGTCAGTATTCCATACACAGGCATACACACATCTATATGCCTACATTGATATATATGCGTATAGATACATACATGTGTGTATATGTACATACATAGTCAATATATTTAACAATTGGCATTTATAGCTCCATTCTGATGAGAGAAAGGTGAGAAGTTATCATCCCTGACTCAAGAGGTGTAGACTCTGGTGAGGTACATAGATATACAAATAATTAAATTAAAAAGGCAGACTGATAAACCCTCTAACAGTCATTCAACAAACATCTCTTAATCGCCACCTGTGTGTCTGGCTCTGTGCTAGGGGTTAGGTATCTCAAAGTAAGACTCAATCTAATAAGACAAAGTTATTATATAGAAAATTACAGTAATAAATAAAAGCCTTAACAGAAGATTGCGCTAGAGTTATGGAAACCTTGAGATAGGATCACATAATAGAAATCCAAGATATTGTGGTCGTGGACGGGGAAGGCACGCGTGCCTCGGGTCTGGGAGTCTTTATGGAAGATGCACGTGAATGGGGACTTGAAGGCCACACAAGACCTCCAGAAGCAGAGCCGGGGTGGGCAACGGAAGGCAAGAAGGATGTTTCAACAGAACGTGAAATGGACGTATTTGGAGGATGGGGAAGAGTCTAGCTGAGCCGTGGCTGCAGCAGAGCTGGGGCCTGTGAGTGGGTGGGGCTAAGGCTACAATGGGCAAAATGGGTTAGGGTCAGGGTCAGGGTCAGGGTCAGGGTCAGGGTTAGGGCGCTGGTGCCTTTGGGGCATAGAGAACCCCAGACCTGGTGGGTTGGGCATCTGGTTAAAAGGTGATTATGCTAAGAAAGATGCAAAACTTTGAGCCAATTTAAATATTTCAGCAATATGATGGGTTGCGTCAGCTTTTGTGGACTGGATGTTTATAATACTGCATTTAATAGTTATAATATTGCTTGTAATTCTGTTGTCATGAAAAGAGTTTCCCACGTTTGACACCAAATTTACCAATGAGCTTTACCCACTTGTAAATTATGAACTGCCAGCGTGCAGACCGAGATGGGGAGAAAGGAGAAATGTTATTTTCTGTTTTTCAGCATGAAAGAAAGAATAAACTTTTCTATTGCAAATGCTTGAAGGCTGGGGCTCTTTACTTATGGACTAGGACCGGTTTGCAGAAATATTGGGGAACCTCCTGTGAATAACCAAGTCCCTGACTCTGGGTTATGTTTTGTTTCCCAAAGAAATGGATTGGGTTAGAGAAGCAGCCGGTTAAAAACATATCCCAGGGAAGATGCAAAATCCATTTTATGAGTCAATTAGGCTGATTTTTATTGCCCTTTCACCCCTCCGGGTCTCTCCATGATGTTATTCAAATTTCTCTCCCAGATAATTAAATCTGAGATTGGCTATAATATCGCAGGGTTAAAATTATCATGCATTTACTTAACTGGCAATTACAGCCCACGGTCACCACGTGTTACCAGGTCACGCTTCCCAGATGAACAGTGGAGCGGTACCCAGTACGCCGAGAGCCGTGTTTCCACCTTCTCGCTTTCTTCAGCTTTCCAGAAAGAGCCTGTTCACCAGTGATCAAATCAGGGCCAAGCCTAAATATTTTTACATGGGCAAAACACCTGACAGTTTACAAAGAGCTTTTGTTCGCTTTCTTTCCTTTTAGCGTTTAAGGGAGTTGCTATCCCACG
This sequence comes from Cabassous unicinctus, assembly GCA_029593785.1. Classification (NCBI taxonomy): domain Eukaryota; kingdom Metazoa; phylum Chordata; class Mammalia; order Cingulata; family Chlamyphoridae; genus Cabassous; species Cabassous unicinctus. The sequence continues at coordinate 11,709 of JAQZBX010046691.1, read as the reverse complement.
TATTCTCTTTCTTCTCTTCTGTCTCATCTTGAATCTTAAAGTGTTCCCGAAGGAAATGAACACTAAGAGTTGACAGAGCACTAGATGAATTTTCTTTGTTAGGGTCGCTGTGTTTCTTTTGCATTTGTTCTTTAATATGAAGTGTTTTGAGTATCTTTCTTCCTATCGGAGGGAGTTCTCATTCTGACACTGTACCAATGGACTTTTTTTTTTTCCCCTGTTATATGCAAGGCAGAGTCAGGATAGATGCAAAGTAAAACTGGAACTTTCCATTAAGGAAATTTCTGCACGCACTCCTTGAAGTCACCTTACAAAAGTATCTATTCCTTATGGCACAGGATCACTTTTCCTTTTGATTCAGAGATACCTACTTGGTAAATGGTTCCCGAAAGGCCACGATGGCATTTCAACAGACCCCAGTTTCAAGGAGAGGGCAGAGGGGCTTCAGAAAATGTTTCACCTCTTACCATATCTGAGCCGTCCACAGGCGGACCAGGAAAATGTTTTCAAAGATGATCATTTGAATTACCTATTACAGAGCTTCCGATTTAGTTATGCAGTAAAAGGTTACAGCCAGGGACAAAAGTAGACAACCAAAAGCTATTCCATGAAGTGGGAGAGGGGTATTTTAAAAAGAATCCATCCTTTTGCTCAATGAGCCTTGCCTGAAGTTCATCTGAGGTAGGCAGAGCTGAAATCCATCATCAGTTCAATATTATGGGGTTTTAATATAAATTCAAATGGCCTCTTGCATAACAATGAACCGTTTTTATTTCCTCTCTGAGACTCCTTAAGTAAATCCCTAACATTAAAAAGAGAAAAGGAAAATGAGGCTTCTATAAAAATCTTACCAAAAAGCACATTTGTTCTACAGCATAAAATTGTTTTAAACAATGGAGACCTGCTTAAGGGAAGCTAATTTTATTCTAATGCTAAAGTTAATCTAAGTAGTGAATCTAGGTTAATAGTGAGCATTGGGGCTCTTTCAAAAGCTTAAAAACCCCAAGACTGCTCCTGGCAAACGGGCACATGAGAGAAAATAGCAGGTTCAGAACTACACGCCCCTCCCACATTGCTCAGCCACCTGCTAAGGAATTTTTGGCTCCACTATGCCTCTTCCCACCCCATAAATAATTTAATTTACAACCAATCCCAGATGATTAAACTCAAACTGGGGAGAGGTTGATTGTGCAAGCTGAATGATGACAACGATAAGGAATTGGTTTTAAAAGTCAAAGTACCGAATTCTTTTTTCTGCATTATATTTTCGTCGTTTCTTCAGCCTCCACCACGAGGCAACGTAATATGTGTTTTATTTTGGTTCCTCAGTTCCCATGGCTCTAAATGCCTTTAGTATCCAGAGCTGACAGTTCTGTTCCCATGCAAAGCTGGTGGTCCCCTCCACTGCCCGTATGCAAATGTTTTCCTGAGTGGGCAACCGCAGCCACTGCTGCATTTGTACCCCCAGCCGTGCAGGCTGCAGCCTAATTCCATGGAGCAAGTACCATCCTCTCTCATCTCTGGTTGCTGCATGCCAAGTCTGTTGTCAACTCTACATTCCATGGCTGGGCTGGAGATTTTGAGAAAACGTAGCCAGTTCCAAAATGCTGGTCTTTAACCAGCAGTTAAAATTAGTGTTTTAGGTTGCTAGGCTGCTGAAAGCAGGTACCCTGAAATGGGTTGGCTTTTAACAGTGGGAATTTATTAGCGTACAAGTTTACAGTTATGAGACTGTGAAAATGTCCAAAGCAAGGCATCATCAAGATGATGCTTTCTTCCTGAAAGCTGGCTGCCAGCGATCCTGGATTCCTCTGGCACGTGGCAGTGTCTGTTGGTCTCTCCCTTTACTTCTGGGTTTTGTTGCTTTCAGCTTCTTGCTTCCATGGCTATCTCCTTCTCGCTCTGTATTCAAACCATTTATAAAGGAATCCAGTAAGAGGATTAAGACCCACCCTGGGCCATGCCTTAACTGAAGTAACCTCATCAAAGACCCTACTTACAATGGGTCCACATCCACAGGAATGGATTAACTTTAAGAACATGCTTTTCTGGGAGGTACGTACAGTTTCAAACCATCACACAAGTCAAGCCTTGCTAAGAGACGTGAGAGCTAGCAAGTGGGTCTCAGTACATGGCAGGGTGAAGTAATACATTTGGGTAAATGTGATTGAAGATGGTGTACTTTGAGCTCTATTCTAGGACTCAGGATTGCAAATGTATCGAGAAGTCACTCTGGACTATTTCATGGGACATGATGACAGTATGCTACTGCAGTTAGGAGCACAGGCAAGGCTGATATCAATAGGTAGTTAAAATAAAACAGAAAGTGCTGTCTTGTCTTGGTATAAAACATTATCTGACTACCATGCAGTTCTGGTAACTTCTCAAGAAGAAAATTAAGCTTGAAACATGTGGCAATCACAAGGCTGTGCACAGGATAAACATGGACTTATATTCCACTCCTAGAACCCAATGTCCTAGGTTGATCACCAGCCTATTATAGTAAGATAAGGCCATTATTCCTTTTTATAATATAATTCATGGGAAAGAACTTATGTCAGTTTCATTTCCAGAACATTCCCTCCTGAAAGTATTCCTCTCCAGAGGGACAGCTCATGTGTGCCAGCATACCAGTTTTCCAACTGTGGGCATTAAAGCATTTACCCTTGTTCTTTCTCTTTTTCTAGTCCTGCTCTCTACATCTGCGGATCACGGAACTGACTGCTGCCTCTTTCATCACCTCGAGAACTTTGTTAACAGTGCCAAAGCTTCTGCCTCCAGATATTGCCAAAGGTTCTGTTTCTAGGTGATTCCAAAGCACCAGATCCTTGGGTTTACAGGGTGTAGCAGAATTCCATGAGGAGGTGTGGGGAGAAGGGCTCTCTCCTCAATTTTGTGCAATGCAGCATCACCTTCCCCGAAAGTCCTCACTCATGTCCAGAGTCTCACGTCTGTCTCAGACACTTCCATCAGCTTCTGTACATCACTGAACCCTCCAGTGAAATATCACCAACCCTTTTCAGAAAAATGGTTGTGTTCTTTTCTGGCCCTCAGCCCTCTGGCAGAGGAGTTCAGCCTGGTTAGAGAGGCTGGAGGGAGAATGCACATGGACCATGCCCCCATCTTTTTTACTCCTGCCTTACTAGTGCACCCACTCAGGTCTAAAGAGGCTCAAGTGACATGTTTGGGGTCACACAACCAGCTGGAGGAAGTGCAGGGGCCAGATGGAATAAAGTCTCGTAACCCTCATTTTAAGTGTTGTCTAGTCTAGCAGATCATAGGGATCAGAGATGGCAAAAAGGGGATTTTCCCTCAGATTTGAATGACTTATAAAAGTCCTACTTTACATAGCAGATGGTCAATTTAAACTTAAAAGACCTTGTGATAGTTTGGAGCTGTACGTATCCCAGAAAAACATGTTCTTAAACATAATCCATTCCTGTGAGTGTAAACTTATTGTAAGCAGGACCTTTTGATGAGGCTACTTCAGTTAAGGTGTGACCCACCTCATCAGGATGGGTCTTAATCTTATTACCAGAGTCATTAATAAGTGGAATGAAATTCAGACAGATACAGAGAGAAAGCCAAGCGAAATAAAAAGCCAAAATTCAATAAAACCCGGAAGAGAAGGGAGAGGTCATGTGGAAATTTGAGATTATTTATGAATCCCAAAAAGAGAGATTATGTTTATAAATTTATCTACTCCTCTGGGTGTGATCCCCTTTGAATGCATTAGATTCGGCTGACATGTCCCAATTAAACTACCTGTTAAGATTAGGGCTTTGATTTGACCACGTCAGTAGGGCACGATTCAGATTGAGTCCTCGCCCCCTTGGTGGGCTGATATAAATGGACACCTACTCAAGAAGACACACAAGAGGACACACAGAAGAGGAGAGAACTTGGTCATTTTGGTCATGCCATGTGACAGAAAGGAGATGGCCCAAACAGCAGATGAGCTATTTGCCTGATAGTTTGCAGCTGAAGCAAATAGAGCTGCTGAGCAGCTGAGAGGGCCTAAGAGGCCAGGCAGAGATCGCCCGCCATCTTGCTTCAACATGTGGCAAAAGACTTTGGTGAGAAAACAGCCCTTGAGTTGGACTCTTTAGGACCTTGTAAGTATAAGCTTTTATCCCAAATAAATACCCTTTATAAAAGCCAACAGACTGCTAGTACTTTGCATCAGCACCCCTTGGCTGACTAATACAGACCAGGAGAGGCTGCCATGTGCATTGTCATGTGACAGAGGAACCCAGGACCAAGGATCGTTGGCAGCCAGCCCCAGAGCACCAGTCTTCAGGAAGAAAGCATCACCTTGATGCTGCCTTGATTTAGACTTTCACCAAGCCTAAAAACCATGAGCCACTGCAATCTGTTGTTAAAGCCAACCCATTGCATGGTATTTGCTTGCGCAACCAAAGGAAACTAAACAAACCCATTAACCCAAAGAGTTGTGAATATGCAGAAAACAGATTCTGGGGTGATTCAGATGAACTAAAGGATAAAAAAAAATCCATAATGAGCTCCCGAGGTAAGTTAGGAAGACATTACAAACGCCAGGGGTCCCCTTAATTCTCATTCACAAAGTACCGTTTTTGCTACTATAAAAGCACATGATTAAACTGAATTGACCACGAGTCACATCCACTGTGGCAAATATTATCTTCTTTCTAAAGGAGGATCTTAGAAATCATGCTTCAGTATGCATCTAACCTGTTTTCTGCCATCCTGCCTGAAGCGCTGTCCTCCTCTTCCTGCAAACGATTTCTCTCGATAAAATCTTGGTATTCATTTTCCACACATGTCCCTAGGCATGAATGATTAACGAGGAGACTGTAACCCAGAGATTCATGCCAGGGACGAAAACACTAGAAGGAAAAATGGACGGCCAAGTTAGAGCCACACACAGAGATGAGCAAATGCCAAAGGGGAAATAAGAAAAAGATGATAATTTTGATCCATTTCCTAGGGTTCCAATTTAATATAAGAGTGTAGTCTTGAACAGATTAACTAGGGTGCATTTTTGACCAGGAAACTATTTTAAAACACAAGAATAGTACATCAGCAGTTGATTTATTTGTTTTTAATCTGATATGCAATTCATTATAGCATTGAATTGAGCCTGGGCTAAAAATACAGTGGGGACTGAGATATATCATAATATATGTGTTCACTCCCCAGACAGAACTGGAAAATCTATTTGGGGGAACCCACGGCGTTCCAATGGAATGCAGGGAATTTCTCAGACAAGTAATATATAGGAGGGGGCATCTCTCTTAGGCAATCTATGATAAATTTAAAATTTACCAAGGTAAATTTACCAAGGATAAGACATGCTTATCCTTTTGTAGGATGCATTTTGCATCTGTGCTGGGGTCCCCTTCTGGTGCTGGCCAGTACCCCTTCTCGAGCTATCCTGGGCACCTCTTTCTCTAGGCCATGCTTGCTCTTTGGCTTCCTTGCACCTCAGGTCAAGAAGGTCTCTGGTCTCCAGGTCCTCTAAGACACGGTGCTCTCATACATCCATTCTTTGGAAGGCACCTTCCTGAACGTCTCTTAGGATTCCTCAAGTCAACATGAGCCATGTTTGCCAGCAGCTGAACAGACTCTATTTGGCTGTGACCTCATGGACTGTTTCTAGATATTAAGTTCTTCGTGATCCCCCTGGGAAGTGAGATTCATTCTGCCACTGTGATTTGGGGAAGAAACGACTGGAGTAAAAAAGCATCTAAAGAAGTGGCTCCCTAGGAAACAACCGACTTCTCTAGCATTGAGTTCATGCTATTTCCTTTCTAGAAGCATCTTTTCCTCATCCCACTCAGCTGCTGGGCAGGAGCTGCAATTTACATTCTAACTCTGCTATCCCAGGAGAAAAGCCTTTTTCCCATACTTTCAAGTCTTTATATTGCACCAAGAGTGATGAGATTTGCAGCAGAGATTTTTCTTCCCCCACTTTTGGGAGGTCCTAAAACTCTGTTATATCCCATAAAGTTGATAATTAAAATACTGGTTAAATAATTATCACCTGAAAGAAAGTTTAGAGAGTCATATGCATAATTTTGAGGAACGTGCTCTATAACATTAGGATGAGCTGAAACTTTTTATACACTAAACTGCCTCAGCCAACAAATGTTTTATTCATTTCATATTTACTGGGCACCTTTGCTAGGTACTGTGCTAAGTTTTAAGGATATAACATGGAATTAGACAAGATCTCTGGCCCCAAGGAGAGCTCCATAACCTTTGGGAAATGGCCACTGTTTAAACTCAGGATCTAGAAAGGTTTAAGTATAGGCAGTTGGAATCTCATTGATAAGGGTCGTTTGATATGATCCCATTTACTTTCTGCCAATATATATGTAGTTATTTTTGGCAGCTACAACTGTTCCATATTCAGATATTAATGTCACCAAAAATGCTTCAAATTTTGTTTCTTGTATTTCATTTGCAAAAACAAAAACACTAAAACTATAGGACTTTCAAAGATATACAGAATTACTATTTTTTAAAATAAAATTGTCCTGGGAATTCTAGAAAATGCAGCAAGGACAGAAAAAGAAACAAGAACTACAAATACAACTTGCAGGCATTATGCTTGTGTTTTTAGAATACTAAGAGGATAAACCAAAAAATTATTCGACCTAACATAGAGGGTTAGGATGCAAAATAAAATACAAAACAACTCCATTCTTAGAAGTCAACTCCATTCTTATAAGTAAGCAGTAAACCCACCTGGGAAACCAAATAACATTCAAAGGAATAATAAAATATTTTAAAATGACAACCAAAGGAAACAGAGAAAAGCAAACCAAAACATTACTGAGATCCATAAGTGAGTAGGTCTGAATAAGTGAAAGGATATGCTGGGGAGCCAGAGTGTTATAAAGATGGTAATTCTTTCCAATGTCATAGCTGTTTAACCAAACTGAATTTGAGTTTAATTCACATTTCAAGGGGCTTCTTTAGGAATTTAAAAAATGACAAAATCATTCTAAACTTTACATGAAATAATAAACAGAATAGCCTAGAAATTTTGGGAAAATAAAATAGCATCATAAGGGGAAGCTGCACTGCCAGATAATTATCTATATATAAAGGTATAATAATTTTAACACCGTGGTGTAGGTGCAATGATGGCTGGATTAATGAAGCAGAAAAACAGCTCAGGCTCGACTAGATAGAAGAGCTTAATATAGTAAGCTCTTATACTTACTAAATCGAGCTCACTACTTGAAGGAAGCCTTCAGGAACTGAAGGGAAGGCGGTAGATTAGCCAAAATGTGGTGCTGGGAAAACTGCCTCAGTACTTGGGTTAAAAATCAAGTCAATCTTCAGCTGACATCAGACACCAAAGTATATTCCAGTCGGTTTAATGTTAAATGCACACACACACGACATGAAAAACGAGAAAAGCAATATAAGCGAGTATGCCGCTGCTTTCAGAACAGGGAAGAACGAAGTCTAAAAGCAACAGGAAAAGCAGAAAGACAAATATTTGACTACACACAAAGTTCTGCACTTTAAAAGCTCGTAAACAAAAAAGGTAAATGGCAAACCAGGAGAAGTGTTTGGAAAAAAAACAAGAGTTAATGTGGGTGTGCGTATTCTAGCACCCCATAAGAAAGAGTGGTGAAAGAACAGAACAGACAGTTTACATGGAAGGAAATTAAACATCCAAGAAATGTATTTTTAAAAATATTCTCATCAGTAACCAATGAAATAAAATTAAATAGATGAGATTCCTTTTTTGCCCAGTTAACAAGACGCTGAAAATAAAAACATCCAATGTTTATCAAATTGAAATGAAGTTATTAACATGCTGGTAATTGTCTGATGGGAGTAGAGATTAAATCCAGAAAGCAATCTTTCAATTTTGTATCAAAAGCCGTAATATTGAAACAAATGATTTCACTTTCAGGATTTTGGGAAATAATCAGTGTTAAGGACACATATTTACATTTAAGGATGTCATCTCAGTGTTATTGTTAAAAACTGTGGGGAAAAAATCCCTAAATATTCTGTAATGCTTAAATAAGTTAAAGGCATATAATAGAACATATTTAATGACGTGGGAGGATGCATATACTATAATATAGTTTTTTTAAAAGGATACAAAATTCTAAGTGAAGAATTATATTAATTTTAGGTCAAAATTCCTATGTTAGGTAAAACTTTAAGAAAGGAAGAAAATGTTCACACGTATTAAGGATTTATTATCTCTGAGTGATGAGATTGATGGGAGATCCTAATTTTCTTTAGCTTTCTGCATTTGGTTATCACATATAGTGTCTTACACACATTAATTGCGCCATAAATATTGGTAAAAAAGAATGAAACTATTTCAAATTCCTGGCATAAGCATATACAATTACTAATTTAATATTAAAAAAGAACAAAACATGTTATAAAAATAAAAATTAATTAAAAGGTATAGGTTTAAGAAGGTAATCCTCTCCACCAGCAAAACGGCTGGCTGGTCATTTGTCAAGTGGATGTTCTCTGAGTTTACAAAGCTCTTCATCTCACACTTGTGCAAGGCTCTTTAAACCAACAGGTATTAAAATTTCACAGGAAAAAACGCAAGTGATGGGTGATGTACTTAGTTCTTTCGTCAAAGTAAATTTCTAGAGGATTCTTCACATCTCACATGTGCAATAACTCCTGTTCATGATAGACCTCGCTGACTGTTTTCCTTGAAGCTCAGCCCCGTGGGCATATCACTGTATTGAAAGGCACACAGACATGTGCCAGGTTCCACTTGGTGACGTGTTTTAGTGCTACAGGACGATATTCCTACCAGCGACCTGCCATGTTCAGACCTGAAAACCCTGCCTCTCTTCTTCCTTGCCACCTCTCTCACCCCGTCACCCAGGTTCCAAGGGAGTTACATGTGAGACTCAGCAGAACTGACACTGAAGTACCTTGGTTAATATCTGCACAAGTATCTCCTACTCTAGCAGGGCTTGACACCTACGTGGTACTCCTAAGTCCCCTGTTGCCCCAGAATCCACATCTTTGGATCTTACCATGGTCCAAATGGAGCAGGAAACTAAAGGGAAAATGTAGCTCAGGAGCAGGGCCGAAGAAGCCCACTCTTTGTCAGAGGAAGAGTGAAAGTGGGAGAGAAGAAGGACAGGACAGGTGGCCTTTGCACAGTCCTGTTGGGGATTGAGTCACGCCCCCCACAAAAGACATGCTCAAATTTGAATGCGCGTTCCTGTGCGTGTGAACCCATCTGTAAACAGGACCTTTTGAGGGTGGGCAAATTGGATGAGGATGGGTCCACCTCTGGGAGGAAGCACAGCCAGGTCGACGTCTTGATGTTGGCCACCTGGGCTCCAAACGGTGAGCCAGTGAATCCCCGTTGTTCAAGCCGACCAGTGGGCTGTGTTTTGTTATAGCAGCCCTGGCATACTAAAACCCACATGCCTCACCACTAGGAGAACGGTGATGCTGGAAGGCTGGGAAGCCTCAGGAATCATCTTAGGAAGTACTCCCCCCACCACCATCACTGTTGGAGATGCGGCCATTCTGGCAGGAAGAGAGAACGAAAAAATACCTTTCGTTCTTTAAGATTCATCAGTTTGTTTAGACAAGTGGACTATGGCTGTGCAAGATGCGAGTATTAAAGGAAACTGGGTGAAGATATATGGGAGTTCTCTGTACTATTTTTTTCCCACTTTTCTATAAATGTAAGAAAAGAAAACATTTGTTAAAAAAGAATATATCTATCAGATGCAGAAAGTCCATTTTAAGGAAATCACCCAACACTGCCCAAATTCAACTACGTACAGTATTGCCTTTTATGGGGATTATACTCCATTTGGAAAAGCATCACACTATTTCTGGTTTAGTTTCTTTTGAACTATCTATTAATTTAGATGCACGTATAGAGGTAGAACATTATTCTTTGCAATCTCAAGGAAGATAAGATGATCTGCTGCTTACAAGGTTTGCAGGATAAATTCATCTTTTCCTGCGTCAAGGAGAGCTTGCTCCGTGCACATGTATACCAATGCTGGAGGATGTGTTGCCCTTGATTTAAAGTATGGAACTATAAAAGGGCCCAGGGAGAAAATCCCTGCTTGTGAAGGAGCCCAGGTGGTCCCAGGCAGAATGAGTCCCCTGGATTGTAATGTGTGGTAGACTCATCATGTGAACTCTCCACTACAGGGCACACAGGGATTTTATTCTGCCAACATTGTGTGGCTGCTGCTCATCCGCTGGTATAATCACTTCCTAAGAGTCACATGTCCATTATCACATAAACCGAAATTCGCTCTGAGACCTCGTGATGGTTTGAAGCCATATGGACCCCAGAAAAGTATGGTCTTAAAGTTAATTCATTCCTGTGGGTGTGGACCCCTTGTAAGTAGAATCTTTTGGTGAGTAGGAGCTTAAGATGTGACACACTGCCTTCAGGGTGGGTCTTTAGCTTTCTTTCTGGAGTCCTTTGTAAGAGAATGAAATTGAGACAAAGAGAGAGAAAGCCATGGAAGCAAGAAGCTGGAAGCCACAAAATCCAGAAGGGAAGGGAGAGACCAGCAGATATCGCCATGTGCCTTGTCATGTGACGGAGGAGTCCGGGATGACCAGCAGCTGGTCTTTGAGGAGAGAGAAATTGCCCGATGATGCCTTGATTTGGACACTTCTCTTAGCCATGAAACTGTAAGCTTGTAAGTTAATAAATTCCCATTGTTAAAAGCCAACCCATTTCACTAGATCTGCATTTGAGCAGCCGAGCAAACTAGAACAGACGTGAGTGGGTTGACATTCCAACCCAGAACCAATAAACCCGGAAGTGAAATAGTTTGCCAATTTTTAAATAAAGTTATAGATAACTTAAAAAAAATTTAATATAGAGTTCAAAAGCAAAATATTTTCTGTCCTCATAAACTCAAATTAAACCATTTCTGTTCTGTCCAATTAAGATATACCTGGCAATATCGCAGGTTATTACATATCTTTTTACTATGGAGAGGGAACAGGGGCTCCTATCTCCTCAGTTTACTCTTTTCACAACTCCTAATAGAGTGACTGACGGCTGGCGGCAAGAGAATTTTAAATATAATGAATAGTAAGGGTAATATGGAAATAGGAACCACAAAATTTATTACAGCCAAGCCATGTTAATTCATCAGGCAGCTTGAAAGGCAGGACTTTCTCAAGCACTACTGAATGACAGACTTTATAAAAATAAAACTTTCATTACCTTCAAGTAGAGTAGTCTCAACAACATACTGAGAACTGCCTGGAGAAGTTACCCAGGGGTTTTACTTTTGCCAACAGATAAGAATAATTTTCAATGAATAAATCAAGATGGAATAAATACTTTAATCTCGTTGCTGGACTGAAAGGGAACTGATTTTCCCATCAATGAGTAGGGATTGCCACAGCGAAAACTATAAATGTAAAACGCCAGGCTTGGCTTTTGCTTGGAGTCCACACATGCCAAATCTAGCGAGAAGAGTGGGTACCTTTTTGCCGAGAACCCTTTGCAATGGCAACGGTGTTCATTTCATGCGTATTTTGTTTATCATGAAGAATTGGGGCTTTCTAGAGGAAGAACAAGTAAATTTATATTTCAAATGATAATCCACTGATTAGCAAATGGGTTTGATGGTGCTTTTTGTTAATTCTTTCTACATTTAAAAATATTTCAACATTTTAGCTTCACAGACGTATGATTTTGCTTTCTTTTAAAAAAAA
>JAQZBX010046690.1:0-20696 GCA_029593785.1 Cabassous unicinctus | reverse complement strand
GCAACCTCACGGCAGGAAGCGGGTGTGGCGCAATGGATAGAGCACCCATTTACCATATGAGAGGCCCCGGTTTGCTTCCCAGGGCCTCCTTGTGAGGGCAGCCTGCGCGGCGCCGTGGGCTGATGCTGCAAGACCTCACAGCAAGGGGGAGATAAGCAGACACAGAGAAGACATGCAGCGAATGGACACAGCAGCACAAGCAGCAAGGGGGGGGGGGAATAAATAAATAAAATAAATAAATCTTAAAAAAAAAAAAAAATCTGGTCTAAAAAAACCAGTATTGCAGAGGAAAAGAAATATAAATAACCTATAAATATGAGAAAAATTTTAATACTCAAACTCACTAGATGTCAACAACACAGTTTATCACTTGTTAAACTGCCAAAGATTTAAAATGAAATAACCCTCAATGCTGACAAGGAGTAACTGAGAGGTACCCTCTCATGCACTGCTGGTGGAAACATCATGAGGCACTGCTTTTCAGAAAAACAAATTAATGGGTATTAAAAGCCTTAAAAGACTTAATGAGAAACGGATGTGGCTCAAGCGATTGAGCTCCCACCTACTACATGGGAGGTCCCAGGTTCAATTCCCGGTGACTCCAAAAGAAGACAAGCAAGACAGCAAGCTGATGCGACAGGCTGGCATGGTGAGCTGATGCAACAAGATGACGCAACAAAAGACACAAGGAGGAAAACATAATGAGAGACACAACAAAGCAGGGAGTGGAGGTGGCTCAAGTTATTGGGTGCCTCCTCCCACTTGGGAGATCCTGGGTTCGGTTCTTGGTGCCTCCTAAAAAAGGAAGATGAGCATATGATTTATTTTATAAATAAAATAAATCTTAAAAAAAAAAAAAAAAGACTTCATACTCTTCAACCAAGACTCCAATTCCAGGAAATGAACCTAAGGAAACAATCAAAAGTCCCTAATTAGTTTAGAATTGAAGACTTCAGAACCATGTCATTTATTATGGTAAAATATTGGAAACAAATGTCCAACAATAAACAATCAAATCAATTATAGTGTTACAGTATATCAATACAACGAAATTGCCAGCAGTCATTAAAAACCATATTTTTCCAAAAACACTTAATGACATGGAGAAATGCTCACAATAAAACATCAAAGAAGAGAAAGCAATTACAAAACTGCCTTTTCAACACAAGCCTATTTTATTTTATGTATTTATATTGATGTGTATATATATAAAACAGGAGGCTGAGTCAAAGCTTGCCAGTTGTCTCAGAATTTTAACTGGAGCCAGTAGGTGATCAGTGTTCCCACGTCCTAAAGAGAGGTGCTAGACATATCCAGGAAGGACCTACTACAAGATACTGGAAGGCCCTTTTACTCTCACCTTCCCCACCCCATCAAGACTGTATAAACAGAAAACTGGAAATCAGAGAGAAAACTGAGCTAGAGAGTTCTGATCATAAGGAAGTGTATTCTGGCTTTCCTCCTCTGTAGGGGAAGAGGGAGAGTGCTCCCACATACACACAGACCCAGAATGGGATGCTCCATGAGAATCCCTTGTGGATTCTCAGAGTTCCTGCAAGGAGGGAGACTGGCAGCTCCCCACCCAGCTAGAGGCCTGCTGCACTGCTGAGTGCCATGTATTGAAGCAGAGAGCCAGAAGAGAGTCTTCAGGTGAGCTTTACACATGACCCTGGAGGTTGGGGGAATGTGTGAACCTTGCAACTGGAATCTGCTTCTCGCCTGGAAAATTGGTAGAACAGAAGCCTATTGCAGCAGCTCATGTTGGCAAGGAAAGGAGAGAGGGCAGCAGCGGGAGAAAGCTGTAGTTCACCAAAGAACTCACATTTGTGCCCCCTAGGGAAGAGCCAGCCACAATGGGGACATGGAGCACCACGGGAGAATAATCACAAACAGCATGAGTAAGTCACAAGACTTTAGCCCTTTTCCTCTCATTCCTCCTCCTGTCTCCCAAGCCTGCAGGAGCCAGAAGTTGCATAGGGAATAGAGAAAAAGTAGTAGAAGAAAATACCCTTCCCATTTTCCCCTTTTCAGCTGTCCCTGATTCTTTTTCCTGGCTGTAGGACAGGACTAAGATGGAGAAATGGGAGAAACTTTGAACTGGATGTGAGAATGAAGTTTTAATTTGAACTTGTTTGGATTCTAATATCTACAAAAGAATTGTACTTACCTAAATCCCTATAAAGAAGCCAACAGGATTTATTTATGTTATTTTAGACAAGCATATTCTAAAGTTAAATGTAAAAATAAATCAGCAAAAATATGCAGGAAAATTCTGAAAAAGAAAAGTAATGGGGGAGAGGGACAATTAACATCACCAAATATTAAAATGTATTATAAAGCTACATAATTAAAATAGTATGGTACTGGCATAGGAAAAGACAAAGAGATCAATAGTACAGAAATAAAACTCCAGAAATAATTCCAAGAGCATATGGTAACTTATTATAAAATAGTGGTCACATTTCAATATGGTAGGGAAAAATGGATAATTCAACAAATGGGAAAAATGTTTTTTTCACATATATGCCATAATAAATTCCAAATGGACCAAATAATTGTTAAACGTGAAAGGTACAAGAAGAAAACATGGAATTAATTTTCATTATATTGGGGAAGGGAATTATGTTTAAATATCCTTAGTACCCATAAGCCATAAAACAAAAGATTAATAAAACTACATAAAAATAATGAATATCTGCATAAAAATACTACAAAGTCTAAGACAGCTGGGGAATATTTTTGGCATTCATATCATAGACTGTGAGCTAATAATGTTAATTTATAAAGAGTACCTACAAATTAAAAAGAACAGAACCAACAACTCCACATAAAAACGGGCAAAGCATATGAAAAGAAAATTCACAGAAAATACAAATGGCTCTTAAACACAAGAAAAGATGCTTAGTCTCATTCATAAGAAGATAAATTAAAATTAGAATAAAAAGACATGATTTTTCACTTATCATTTTGGAAAGATCAAAAGGTTGAAAGCCCCCTTTGTCGGTGTGGGTGTGCAGAAACAAGCTCTCCCCTTCATTATCAGTGGGAGTGAAAACTGGGATAGCTCTTTGAAGGGCAATTTAACAATGTCTATTAAAATGTAAATGCATGTTCTCTTTGACTTCTAATATTCCACTTCTAATATTTTTGTCCATGTGCCAAATGATATGTGTACTAGGTGCTACTGAACATTATGAAGACATTTAAAAGGAGTACTGATCTGGAACCATCCAAAATATTTTGTGAAGTGGAAAAAGCAAGTTGCAGAATGGTGTGACCATCTGTGTCCAAAAAATGGGAGAAAATGAACATAAAGTATATTTACACAATATATAATATAAAAGGTAAATACTACACACATACATACGCATACATACCTCTTCAGGGCAGAGAGCTGGGTGACTGTGGACGGGGAGCAGGGGACTTAATTTTTACTGATTATCCTTTAGAAGCTTTTGAATGTTGTATCACGTGTTTATATCATCCACCCAAAATTGATTAATAAATATAATGAAGTAGATACAAATATATTATTTTATAACCACATTAAGTTTGGCAGCCCTGCAAAATCAGCATTGGATCAAGAACTGGTCTCATAGGGACTAAAAGAAACTGAGGTGTAGGAAATAAAATATAACCCAAATTAAAATATTGACTCATAGATCCAGTAGTTCTTCAGGCTACAAATGCTCCCCGTTATTAATTGTTCCAGTAGCACTTCCCTGGTGAGTGTGGGGAGGGCTGTGAGAACCTTTTGTAGGTCCATTAAAAAACAAAACAAAACAAAACAAAGGTAAAGCCATGGTTAAAGTGGCTCCCACCGTGGGATCTGGCAGTTGCGTGGACGCTAACCAGGAGCCCTGGCTCCTGCAGCACCACCGGTGTCCTCTAGGGGGCAAGTCCAGGGGAGGCCTGAGTCCCCAGTACAGCTCTGCCGGCAGGTGGCAAATGAGAATCCGTCCAACTGAGCCTTTTACAAAGGAAACAGTGCGACAAAGAGTGCAGCGCTAGGAAGACATTTGGGAAACATCCTTCCCGAGAACTTTATTTTTATGAACGAGGAGACGGAGACCCAGAGTAGCTTTTGATGGTCACACAGGCTTTAAGTATGAAGTCTGGAAACTTCTGCTATGTTGCAGCGCGCCTCGTGGGGAGAACTGATTTTCAGAGACTGATAGAACTGAGTCTGGAGCCTTTTACACAAACACACACACACCCGCGCCACCCCACCCCCGCCTCCCACCACCATTTCGGCCACTTGCTCGTAACCCTGGGCCAGTTACTTAACCCTTCTGAGCCTGTTTCCTTATCTATATAATGGAAATAAGAATGACTGTATAAGGCTGACGTGAGGAAGAAATGAAATCATGTATGTGTAGGACCGCACTTATGCTTGGTGCATATAGTAGGTTCCCGATAAATTTTTGATGCTTTATCTCCCTCCAATAGCCCTCCCAAGTGCAACGGTCCCGCTACCCAAATAAATCTTTATTGATGACATTTTAGGCAGTAGGCTTGTCAGCTTCCTTTTATCTTTAAGACTGACCCTCATAGGGGAAGGAGAGTTTGGGGTGTTAGCGCCACTCCTGTTGGGGTAAAAAGCCGGTCTCTGCTCCTTTTCCTACCCTCCCAACTCCTTTGTGAAGCCTGGGCAGCCCGTTACTTGCCCCGCTCTGTCCACGTCATGTCATTCTCTGCCAGCAGAAGAAAATCCCTGGGTTATGGATACAAAGGACTTACCAGGCCAACAGAGTCACATCCCCCAGTTCCCCTCTCCCCTCCCCAGCGCCCTGACAAAGGCCCAGTTTGGCTGTTCCAAGTAATAAAGTATACTTAAAGTGTTTTATGAGAACTGTTGTTTACACCTGGCTACACAGTGATCATGCATATCATCAAACACATCCTAGTAACATGGTAGTAAATTTTATTTGGTTGCATTATGAAATTCAGGTCATGTTTTCTCAGTCTTCATAATTTATAACTTACATGGGCACAAGACTTTAAAAAAATCAGTTGTAAGTTGTAATTCTTACAATTCTTCTATTGGAGAGAGGCAAGATGAGGATGGTGCTAAAATATGTTTTTTTGATTGTTTGTTTGTTTTTTCATTAAGAAAGAAATGTAACTCCAATACACAAAATGGGAAAAAATAGAGAAAAGAAAGAAAAATCTCCTATGATATCATCACTCAACCACTATGGAAGGCCTGCCTGCCTTCCCAGTACTCAAAAGGGCAGGTTGATCAAGTCAAAACCCTCACACATTAAACTTACCCCAACTGCACCCTAAGATTCTAACAGTGTAAATTCTAGACACCATATGTACAAGACCTCTCCCTTAATCCCCAGGAATAAGAAGCTACAAGTCAGAGAGGGAGTGAGTTTGGGTTCCAACCTGAGGTTAGAGGAAGTAGAATTCACACTTTCTAGTCAAATCCAGATTCATCCTTTTAAACCATGTGGTGATGCCTCATCATACCTCACCAAGATGTCTTTGTAGGGCTGTCATAGAGAAACAGGATGAAAACCCTGCACTGGGGATGAGGAGACCTGGTTTTCACCTGGCTTAGCCTCCTTAGGGCTCAGTTTCCTCATCTGTACTGTAAAAGGGTGAATTGGACTAGATGATCTCCAAAATTCATTCAAATGCCAAGATCCTAGCCCAGGCTCATATCTCCAAGGGAATGCTGCCACATGGCATTCCAGTCTTCCCACAGAGACAACTCTGTCTCTAGTATCACTCCCTCCCTCCTATCCCACAGCACTGCTCCAACACAAGGACAGGAATTTGGGCAGGCAGAATGTGGACAGGCTGATGTGGATGGTAGGCAGAGACAAGTAGGTCAGTTTATTCAGGGAGCTCAGCCTTGAGAATAGTTGGTGGCACTGCCCAAACTCTCAAGAGACTGAAATGTATCAAAACAACCATGTAATAATTTGTAGTGAGACCCACAGCTGCCAAACAGAGCACCTTGCTCTGCCTCCACCCCTCCCTTCTCAACCCCACAACCCTGTTTCCCCTGCTCCCCTTTCCAGGATGGGTGCTCCTGGAAACCAAAGTAAGATCAGAAGACTGTTTGGCAAGTGAGAGTGTCTTGATGATGGGAGGCAGCTCCCTGGCCCTCCTGCTCCTTAGACCTCTGTTGCCACACTCCCAGTGCCAGAGACACACTGGCCAGGTTCCTTTGGAAAATTCCCATTCTCCATGCGCCAAGCTTCCCTTTCTGTTCTTGGATTACTCAGGCTCACCTGAAAGTAGGGAGATGGCTTTGGGAGGGTCTCTAGCAGGTGCTAATCTCTAGCTTGGAAACTGGAGGAGCTGATCTCCCAAGCAGCATCTGGGAAGGATGTGGTCTCACTTCCTACAGGCCTTGGGGCTGCCAACTTTATGTTCCCCTCTTTCCTCAGAATTCCTTCCATCTTTGCCACCCCTTCTGTAACCAGGTCAAGGCTTTCATGGAGGTCATCTTTGGCTTCTAATGTGAATATTCCAGCAGCCTTTTCCCCAGATAACCTCTCCAAGAGGGCCAGGGCAGAAGTCAAAGCTCCCAAGCGTGAGCAGGATGAAGTTGGGAGGGTGGAGGAGGTGACTCATGTTTATCAGGCACCTACTTTGTGAATGGTAGGAGTTGAGTGTTTACACATGTTATCTTTTTTTTTATTTTAAAGATTTATTTATTTTATTTTATTTATCCCCCCCTTGCTGCTTGTGCTGCTGTGTCCATTCGCTGCGTGTCTTCTCTGTGTCTGCTTATCTCCCCCTTGCTGTGAGGTCTTGCCGCATCAGCCCACGGTGCTGCGCGAGCCGGCGTGCTCTCACAAGGAGGTCTCGGGACGCGAACCCGGGCCTCCCATATGGTAAACGGGGGCTCTATCCACTGAGCCACACCTGCTTCCCTACACATGTTATCTTATTCAATCCTCACCACCCCATGGGGAAGGCACTATTATACCCCCTATTTCATAGGTTTTAGACAAAGGAGGTTCAGAGAGGCTAGGTCACTCGTCCAAGGTCACACAGTTATGAAGAGGCAAAGGCACACTCAAACTCAATTCTGTCCATTGCCAAAGCCAAGGCTCTTTGTCACTGCACTCAAGTGCCAAACATTTATTGAGAACCTACTATGGGTAAAGCCCCAGGACCTGTATTTTGATAAATATGCAGATGAATGAGGAATAGGTAGCTCTGGCATTTCAGGTGTTCAGTGTCTAACATGGGAGGTGGTATAAACGTGAAGAACTCTACTCCAAAGCAGCCCCAAATGAGTGCTACCTTAGAGGTACAAGCAGAATCTCATAGGAACGTGAGTGGAGGAGGGAGACTAATCCACATTCTGTGTAAGAGTGTGTATGGAAAAAAAGTGTGTGTAAGAGTTTGTATGTGTGTGTGCGTATGTGCATGTGTGTGAGAGAGACAAGGAGAGGGAGAAAGAGAATATGAACGAGATGGGTGCTGGGAAGACTTTTTCTAGAAAATGGGCTTTGTTTGGGGTCTTGGTGGATGGGAGGACTTCAATAAGCTGGAATGAAACAGGCAAAGGGAACAGCTTAAGAGAAGAGCCAAGCTTAGAGCAGTCAGGATCTGCTCAGCAACCAGGCCACTGTGGGGGGTGTGGAGAGAAGCAAGGCTGGAAGGTCAGTCGGGATCAAATGTGGGGGTGTCTCAATGCCAGGGAAGGGTTTGGGGCTTGCTTCTCTGAGCTACTGACAGCTTCTGATAGAGCACAGGCAGGAAGAGATGATGCGCGTTTTCACTGACAACTGGCGGTGGGAGGTGTGAATTAGGTCTTTGTGTGGTTTCTCCTTTCCTTGGACACTGCCAGCTGCCAGGCTGGACACTCAGGCAAGACATAAAGGGGAGGGTTGGTTCCAGGAGCTCCCTATCTGAGAACAAGCTGAGTAGAAAGGCCACATCAAGGCTTGTGGGAGGGGCTCAGAAGAGAGAGTGGCCTGATGTTTCCTGGGAGCCCTGGAAGAACAGTGAGTGTTCTGGGGGAGAAGGAGGTGGGGGCAGCAGCAGGGAAAATGGAAAAGAAATGCATTTGTGACATGGCGAAGAAGAATCTTTTCAACTCAACCAAAGCAAAATACGCGTACATGCCCCTTACAAATTCAAGCCCATTCTTGACTTTGAACATCTTTTTTGGTAGGAAATGATGAATTTTTTTCCCAAGTGCAGTAAAAACTCAATGAAACTGAGAACCTGATTGCCTGGGGCATTTAATTCACCAGAGCTATTTTTTGAATTTAGTATAAGAAAAAGAGGTAAATGATCAGAGACAAATTAATATCACGATGTCACCCATAAAAACACCTTCTATGGATGATCACAGACAGATTAGTGATGCAAGCAGAAGGCAACTCGGCCTAGGACTCATTTGGGGTGCGGGGCGGGCGATGGGGGGAATAGAGGAAGGGGAGCACCCTGCCTAAAAACTGGCCCCACACTATTCGTGTTTCTACAGGCCCTGAACGCTGAGGAACTCATGGTGCCCTCCTCCAATATAGAATTCAAATTTTAAAAAAGAATAAAATAAATTGTAAAACAGAAAGCTTACCTGTATGCTACAATTCAACTACCTTCTCTCTTTATGAAAAGTTCTTAACTTCATTAGAACTGAACTTCTCTCTTCCTTTTTACCTGTTCTGCTGATTCTCCGACCAGCACTCCCTTGGCTAGCCTGTCACCATATCCAACAGCCCACTGTTAGAAAGGTTTTGTTTTTTTTTTAATCTTGAAAATGTTTGCATTTTTAAGGATTCCTTACGGGAAAAAGGACAATGCTAACACTGTAGGGCAGCAGAGTGAAGGTGGGAAGAGCTGGCCTCGGGTGATAGCCGGCCTGGCTGTGAGACCCTAAGCAAGTTCCTTAGCTTTTCTAGGCCTTGATTTCCTCATCTGTAAAATAGGGAGGATAAGGATAAGAATAGTATCCCACTGGAAGGGTTGTCCTGAGGATGAAATGAATCCACATACAGAAAGCACTCAGAAGAATGCCTAGCGTATAGTGAGCCTCTGTTAAGTGTTAATATGTTAAGGTAACTTGTTTTGAGACACACAGCTAGGAAGTAGCAGGACTAACTGGGAGTCAAACCCAAGTAGGCTTGACTGTTATGATCCCACTCCCACCCCATCCTTGCCATTGCAGTGCAAATGTCCCTGAGCAAGGAATCACATATGAAATTTTAAAAAATATTATTTACTTTAAAAAATGGTACAAAATTCAAAAGGAATAAAAGGATGTTCAATGAAAGGTAAATTTCCCTCCCTTCTTTCCCTTTTCTCATCCAGTTTCTCTCCCCAGAGCCAACAACTGGTACCAGTTTCTTGTGTGCCCTTCTAGAGGTAGTCTATGCATTCAAACCCCCCCTTTTTCATGGCTTCTTGTGCATTTATCTACTAGATAAATGTAATTCCCTGAGCACCTAAAATAGGCTAGGCACACTGTCATGAGGATACCACTGCCTTCCAGAGCTCTCTGGCTTGAACCTGGAGGCTATTTATGAAAGGACCTGCTATCTGATTGCTGCATTCATCGCTTTTCCCTCTGCAGCCATCTCTTTCCCCAGTAGAGACAACCTGTGCAACCTGCGTGCAGGGAAAGGCACAGGGAAAAACTCTCCTCTGAATTGGCTTTGCACAGAAGCAGAAAGTGGAGACCACTATGGTGTCAGGAGCAGACTAGAGGACTCATTCTGCTGGACAAACTTATCACATCTCTGTGACCAGTTTCCTCCTCTGTGAAACTCCTGACCCTT
Organism: Cabassous unicinctus; assembly: GCA_029593785.1. Classification (NCBI taxonomy): domain Eukaryota; kingdom Metazoa; phylum Chordata; class Mammalia; order Cingulata; family Chlamyphoridae; genus Cabassous; species Cabassous unicinctus. The sequence goes on along the minus strand of JAQZBX010046690.1, from coordinate 10,938 downwards.
CCAGCTCTCTTGTCCTTCTGCCCTAAGTGCTCTGAAAGGGCAACCTTGTCTGCATTTGCAGTCTGAAAGCACCACCTGCAGGGCAGGTAACCGAGAGAGGCCAAAAGGACTCTAAGGCCCTGTCTTTGTGTTTCCATCATTATTCTTTTAAGGTAATAATGTTAAATACATTTTTTCCCTCTACTTTTGCCAATTTATGCCCAGGTAGGCCTCCATAGGGCTTTCTTGATGATCTAATTATAAAATATGCTCATAATCTTTTGGTGTGATTCCATAAATACATAAATCATGTGGGTTGGCAACTTTAGCAAATGGTTCTGATCACCACGTGTGAATCTCGTTCTCTCTTTCCAAACATTAAGTATGGCTAAGGAAGACAGAGGGGGAGTGACCATTTTAGAAGCAGCTATTATTAGCCCCAATTCATAAATGGAGGCTCAGGAGAGGTTAGGGTGCTGGCCTAAGGTCACACAGCAGGTCAGGAGCAGAGAGGCAGGGCTCTTGATCGGATCCAAAGACTCAGTTCTTTTCAGTGCAGCAGGGGGTTCATGAAAGGGTCTGGGATTCTGACAATCTGGATTTTTGTGAAATTAGTTCTCTGATTAACTCTTCTGAGTAGCTAAATTGTCGGGTCAGATTAAGATTAGGAGAGAAGGGGGAAAGGCAGAGATGATGGTTTCTTCCCCATCACAATTCTGCTTCTTAAAGTGTATAGTCTTTCCCTCTCAGTGGGTTGGAAGCTCCTCAGGGCAGAGACTCTGGGGGATCTGGTCATGATTAGGGTGGGGGGAGTCATATCTGCATTCGAATCCCTACCTATGTGTTTCTAGCTAGGTATGCGCTGTGGTTTTAATTTGCATTGCCCAGATGACTAATGAAGTTGAACATCTTGCAGATATTTAATAATTGGTAATTCCTTTCTTTACCCAATTTTATCTGTCCTTTCTTTCTGTATCTTTGTACCCTTACCCACTTTCTCATGCCCTGGCAAAGTGCAACCCTGAAAGATGCCAGAGTTCTGGGGTCCCAGATTTCTCTGTGTTGGCAGCTCTCTGTTACAGACTTTCAGCAGCCCTTGGCCATCTGTCCTCTGCCTCCCTTGCTAGCCTCATCTCTCAGCCTTCCATCCCTTGCATGACTCTCCAGACAGATTGGCAGTCCCAGAACCTCCTGGGCCTGGGAGCCTTTGCAGATACTGTTCCCTCTGCCTGGAACCCTATGACTACCCCACCCATTTCACCTGACCAGCTCCTATGTATCAATCAAGTCTCAGGTCATTTGTCACTTCCTCCACAAAGCCTTGCCTGATGCTTTCCCCCACCCCCACTCCCATCCGCTAGCTTGGGTTTGCTGCCCCTTGTTTGTGGCTAAGCAATATCCTGTACTTCCCCTTCTAGCATTTATCACACTGTGTTGCAATTGCTGTTTGCTGGTCTGTTTCTCTTGCTTCTTCCCTCATCCCTTTGAGGATGAGACTGTGTATCATTCACTTTTGTATCCTAATCATCTAATACATCAGTGATATTTGTTGAATGAATGTTCCCTTAAAAGGACAAAAAAAAAACTAACCTTCTGTGCCAGCTATACTAGAATCAATTATTTTAGGCCATCACTCCCCAACCCCCACTGCTCACATCAGTTGTCCTGTCAGTGTCTCAATGACAGACATTTATTGTACACCAAGCACCAGGTTGGGCCCTTTACATATATGATGTCATTTTCACAATTAAAAGGCTTAATGCTCCTGGTCTAGACAACACTTTGACTGAAACTCAGAAGCTCCATGTCCATTCAGGCAACCAGTGAAGAAGAGGAAACAAATGAAATCACAAAGCTTTCTGTCTTGATAGTGCATGAGAGATATTGATAGAAGAGGGCCCCATTAGTGCTAACCCCTAAGTCCCCAAATCTTCAGTATCTGTCACATGGGAGGAGCCCAGACAAGCTTTGAATTAGTGAACGTATGGTTGAAGAGGGAAAACAGAAAGGGCAGACTGGAAGTCTAGAAGACCCACATTTCTTTCTGGACCTGACCTAATATATAATATAGTTCTCCGGTTTCCTCCATGTGTTGATAAACAAAACTAGACATTGAAGTATTTTTGTCATGAGCAGCTGTCCACAGTGCCAGCCAAAGCTGATCCTTATGATTTCATCTCAGATGCCATTGACTAAAACATGACCACGCCTAACTACAAGGGAAATGGAGAAATTTCTAGTTGTGAGCCCAAGAGAAGAGGAAACAGATTTGAAGTGAAAAGTTAGCAGTCTGCCACAGGATACAAGGGTGGTTTTGTGTCAGTCACTGGGTGGCCATAAGCTAGTCACAGGATCACTAGATGATCACTCTGGAAAGGCCTTTGGTGACCAGTTAGTCTAACTCCCTAATTTTACAGATAGGAAGACTGAGGCCCAGAGAGAGAAATGACATGTTTACTGTTAAAGAGTTGTTTGGTGTCAGCACCACACTGCTTTGCTAAGTGCTTTATCTGCAATGTGAGTCTTTAAAAGAGAAAACCTTATCAGCTCCATAAAAGTGCTGTGAAGTACACATTTCAATAATAAAGAGGAAAGTGCTAAAAGCATTAATAGAGATTAAGATGTTGATGATATAATTATTATTAAAATGGCACAGAACATAAACAATTCTTTAATTACTCAGAAAGCTCTTCATGTTGTGTGGTGTCTGTGTCTTCATTATTAGGAACTTCAGCTACCCCCATATAATATTGCAAAATCATTCAAATGACCATGTATAGGAGGGATGAAACTCTACCTCCTTTGATAAATAAGCAATTAATAATTGTATAACCATGTGCAGTTATTGAACATTTTTTGGGCTTAAGTTCTCTCATTTGTAAATGGAGATGATAATATATACCTCCCAGGTTTGTTGTAGGGATTAAAGAAGAAATGAAAACCATTTGACATAGTATCTGACACCTAGTTGGGACCCAATAAATTTAACTTTCCACTCTTAAGAGTATTTGAGGTCCTTGCTCTGAAAACCCAGCAGATCATGACATGTAATTATTGAGATAATCAGTCTCAAAAGGGGTACGTCCAACAACATTCAACCAACAAATATAATATTTTAAAAATATCTGCTATTGCTGAACTAAGTGCTGAAGATCCACTGATGCAAAGAAGAGTACTTGCACCCAAGGGAGATTTACATGTAAATAGATGATAACATTACCATGTGACAAGCTGCAGGGACATAATGTGTATGTGTTGTGGGGGGAGAGGAGGCTTTAGAAGTCTGCTGAGTGAGTGGTGTAGGGCATCCCCCAGGAGACTAAGCATACTCTTGCTTCATGGGGAAGGAGCAGGAGCTGGCCAGGTAGACCAGAAACAGGTGGGGGAATTCACCAATGTGTGAAAAGGCACTTTTCTATAATGAGGGAGCTATTTCAGGTACTGGTGGCACAGTCAAAAAGAAAAAAAAGCTTTATTAACAGGGAGAGGACAGACGTGCGATGGCTCTCATGTGCCAGGAAATGACTTCCCATTTTATCCTGCCAGGGATGGGGAGCCCCTGAAGAATTTTGGACAGGGAGATTATGTGAAGGGGTGAAAGGAAAGATGTGGGGAGAATGACTCAGGCAGCATTCCTGCTTGGGGAAATGAGGGTTGCCTGGCTGAAGCTCACCCCCACTCTCTTTTCATTTATTTACTAATTCAACAAATAGTTGCTTAGGGCCTGCCATGTCCCAGGCTGTATTCCAGGAGCTGGAAATCAGGCAATGAAAAGGGCTGGCAAGGTCGCTGTTCTCATGGAGGTGACTATAGTAAACAAGTAAACAGGCAAGGCAATATCTGATTAAGTGCTACTAGGAAAATCAAACCAGGTGACAGAAGAGTCCCTGAGTCAATGCTGCCTACCTCCTCCCTTCTGAATATCCACCAAACCTCCAACTTTGGTTTCCCAAGAACTTTGGTTTCCCAAGGATGCTTTGCTTAGAAACATTTCTACAGTAAACAATTAAACAAGCTCTCTTGGTGTTTCCAATGAGTCTTGCCTGAGTGGGGGTACCAAGAGCTAGTTTTCCCCAGAGTCTGGTCAGGCTTGCCTAAGAATCACCGATTCTGCCAGGAGCCTCAAGTCTAAGGCTACAGGAAGGTCGCAACAACCTTGAGACCTTTCCTGATCATGGTCCCCATGGCAACGTATGGTTTCCCACACTCCTCCCCCACCACCAAATGTGTGAGTGTATCCTTTAGAAGAGAACCATTTGATAGTGGGGTTGAAATTGCACATTCCTCCCCTCTGAAAAGTGCAAACTCTTCACACACCCCCGCCTCTTCTGGCAGGTTTTACATCCGCCCCCTCCGCCGCCGCGCCCGGGTTTCCCCGACCTGGACACGCTGCTGGCCTCGCCCCCAGAGGGCCGAGTCGGGGAATCCCGGCCGCGGGGCGCGCCTCCCCGCTGGAGTGGAGGGCGCTCCGAACCACCAGGGCTCACTGGTACGTCAGAGGGCCTCAGTGCCAAGGGGATGCGGGCCAAGAACCGACAAGCGAACGTTGTTTTAATTGCAGGTGAAGAAGCGGGGACTGAAAAAGCCGATTTCCCAGCGTGCCCCGTGGTCTTCCCCGTTTGACGCATTTATTCATACGGTTTTTTTGTTTGTTTGTTTTTTCCGCCAACCTTTTCCCCCCTATGAAAACTTTCAAAAACACAGTAAAGTTCGTTGTGTTTTAGGGGACTCTAGCGAAAGCCCCTGGAGGGCTTCTCTGATTCCGCCGAAGGTCTCTGGACTGTCTGCTCGTCACAGTTTGCCCTCTCAGGGACTATCCCAGTCAGGGATGACCAAATCGGGGCCCCTGCTCGGAGGGCTTTTTATTTTAGTTGGGAAGAGAAGGCATTAACACTTTTTTTTTTTTTTAAAGCAGTTTACACCTTACAAGTTGCTTTCACATTCCTGATACCGTTAAAACCGTAATCTCGCAGCTGAAAGAAAATACTGAGGTCATCGGTGGGGGTGGGGGAGGGGCAGGGGAGGGGTGCGGGCGACAAAAGCCTGGCATGTGTCGGGCCACTTACTAAGCTCCTGCCCTTGGTAGACAGTGCTAATCGCTCGCTCACTCACTCATCAATTTACTGAACACTTATTTATTGGACACCCCTCATGTTATGTTAGGAATACAGAAGGATACCACACATGCTTGTTTGCCACCCGTATGGACCTCCAAGGGAGTAAAAGACATTAAACAAATAATTATACGTATGAAGACTGTTTCTAAACAGGCAGGGTGTGAGGGCAGTCAAGGGCATCACAGACCAGGAGGTAAGCTAGGGGTGGAACAGGGTCAGCAAAGGCCTCTCTGAGGCAGTGATGTTTTGAAGTCTAGGAGATGGGAAAACGGAGCCTCTGAGAGGGTGGAAAAAGAAACATTACATATCGTTATGGAAGGCGGCACGAGTCAGGGCATACTTTTTGGCTAAATGAGGGCGTATGGATACCACTAAATGGGGTGGGTGTCCAGAGAAAATGGAAGGACATCAGGGTCGAGCCAGGCCTTGAAAGAAGAATGGGTTGATAGGAGGAGATGGGTGGAAGAGCTTGAGCAAAGGTCAAAATTTTATTCTATTTAAACTTCTCTTCCCAGGGAATTATACCCCCACCCTCTGCCATTCAAAAAAATAAAACCTATGATTTATTAGCCACCTACTACTGGGGAGCAACTGTCTTCTTCACAAGGAAGAGTCTCACATCTTCCTTGTGAGGCAAGAATTATTTTTCCTGTTTTGGTGAAGAAAAAGTCTTGGGAGGACTAAAGACACTTGCTAAGGTTAGCCATCTAGAAGGTAGCAGAGGTATGGTTTGAACCCATGTTGGCCGGGCTTCTAAAGCAGGTGCTCTTTCGACAACTCCTTAGTGCCATAAAATTCTAGGACCGAGGTTTGCTGTAAAAGCAGTCACATAAAACTTGTAAAGCGACAGAAGCGCCTTTGACTAGGACAGCTCAGCCCTAGATGGATGGACGCCTTTAGGCAGAGGAGTGCGCGGAAGAAACCAAGCCAGGGCATTGGGGGGATGGGAGTGTAGGGTCTGAGAAGTGACCAAAGGGGAGTCCCTGGCTCCAGGATTGCACTCCGGGAAGGTGCCCTGCTCTAACCACTACTCATCCCGGCCGGGTTAATCATTTCCCGACCTTTTCCTCCTCTCGCCCTACCCGCAGGATTGCCACATCAGCCTCCGCGCCCCCCCCTCCCCAGCTAGCATGCTGAACCAGCTGCTCCTTCGCGGGTTTTATAAGGAGCCCCAACTTTGAGGCAATTAGTGGTAATAGCCGCGGACGCCCTTAAGGCCGTGCCCCGGGTTCGCTGGCTTGCTCAGGTTTAACGCTAGCCGAGGCAGCCCCCTGAAGCCTCTCTCCTTACTCCCTTTCCAAGGAAAAGTCAGACAGCTGGAGAGCCAATCCTAGTAGTGATTACACAAGTTACAGACTTGGTAAAATAGGGACGATAACAGCAGCTGGGAAGGTGTTGCGAAGCTTAAATGGAATATTGTATGTAAAATACCTGGCTAGTAAGTGTTTAACAAATGTTAGATGCCTTCCATTTTTGTCACTTTCTAACGGGAACCTAGCGCTCAGCAAACCCAGGTTTGGTTTATGTCATTTAAACTTTCACCAGTGGGTGAGGGATGAAATTCCACAATGTGCTAGAGCTAACTCAGATGGTGAGTCACAGTGGCAAGGTTTGAACCTAGGTTCTTGGGCGTCGCTGCGAGCGCAGCTCCTTAGGGTCCAGGTGACAGGGCAAGGCCACGTGTTCAGAACCTAGAGCAGGGCGGTATCGCACCCGCCGCAGGAAGCAGAACACTAAAGCAGGATTGCTTGGGGATCGACGCAGCCCACTGGGCCAACCGAGGCCAGGCCCTTAACCTCTCTGATCCTGTTTTTTCGTGTGTAAATTTGGGTTAAGGTGCTTGTCTGCCCGAGTGGTTCATATTTTCTTCTTCACACTTTCCTGTATGGCCAGATTTTCTACAACGAAGCCACGGTGCCGTCAGTTCAGCCCACACCACGCAAGAACAGTCCTTTCTGCCTCGGAGCGCTCTCCCGGTAGCTGTAAACGCAGCCGACCGGCTCGGCGTGCCTTGGCTCGGCGCCCCGCCCTTCCCGGGGCCAGGGATAGCAGCAGCCGCCTGGGGCCGGGAAGTTGGGAAAGTCACTTACGGGCGCTGCGGAACTCCGCTGCCAGCCGACTCCCGCACTCAGCCGCCAGCCGGCTCCAGCCGGGAAAACACTCCTGAGGAGTGGACGGGGGCGGGACTTGATCTGGGGGGCGGGGCCTGCCCGGGGCGGGGCCGGCCTGGGAAGGAGGAAGTCCCCAACCTAGAGGTGGCAGTGGAACCCGGATCTCGGAGTTTCACATTTTTCGGAGCGGGACGCCGGGAGGCGGCGGGCGGGAAAACCCGGCGCCCGGAAGCCCTTGCTTTCTTTGACGCAAGGGTTCGGGACGCAGCCGCCGTCGGCCGAGCGCCCGGCGAGGAGCTAACGCACACAGAGCCTCGGGTGTCCCTCCGCCTCCACTTTGCCTGGTCCCGGAGCCTCGGTCCTCAGGGCGCCCTCCTCGTGGCCATGGAATGTCCGCACCTCAGCTCCAGCGTCTGCATCGCTCCGGACTCAGCCAAGTTCCCCAACGGCTCCCCGTCGTCCTGGTGCTGCAGCGGTGAGTGCGGCCGGGCCGCGCACCCGAGGCCCGGGCTCTGCTGGGCCTGCCGTCTAGGGACCGCAGGCGGCGGGGTCGCGGACTCCGGGAGGGGGTGAGAGCGAGCCGGGCCTGATGAACTGGGGAGGGAGGACGCGGTCAGGCGGGCGGGAGCGGCGGCAGTCGCGGCTCCTTTGTTTCCCGCGGCCCGACGGCCGGGCTAGCGAAGCAGAGGCCCGCGAGGGGTCGCGAGCGGTGGGAGCCCGCGCCTTGAGCGCGTGGGGCATCCGCGGACCGCAGACCCTGGCCCTTGACTTGCGCCCCTTGCCCGGTCTTGACGGCGGCTGTCCTCACCAGCGTCTCGGGGTCGAGTGTCCGGCCCTCGCACGGCGGCCGCACGTGTGGCGGGGCCCGAGCTGCGTCCCCTCCTCGGACCCGGCAGGAAAAGCGCCTCTCTCCTGGCGCAGCTTTGTCTGGGCGCTGGAGGCCGTCCGCTGCCGCTTGCCTCGGCCCGGCTTCCTTTCTCTTCTCCGCAGTCTGGGGCAACCCGATCCACGCCACGCTCGGAAACTCGTGCGGATGAGGTCGGAGGCTTTCATCGGCCAGGGCGGGTGAAGTTTGAAAACAGGCTGCTGGCAAAAACCACGGAGGACAGCCAACAGCTGCTTTGGAGGGGTGGCCCTAGTTTGCCTTTGAGATGTTTTATGTTGTCTGAAATTGCTTTGGGATTCCCGAGTTCATGGACTGTAGAACAGTTATTAGGTTTATGTAATGCTTGTGCATAGTTTGGACGTTTTAACTCCTTCTGTCCGTCCCCTTGGAAGCCCCAGTACCCTCCCATTGTCTGTTCTAACGACTTCTTAGGATCGCACCACCGGCCACACTGCTTTGATTACTTCCTGGTAGGGCCCTGATGCTGCCGCTAGAGTCTTTGTTTATTAGCTTTGAGATGATCAGTGGTAGCTTGAATTGTAGTATAAAATTTGAATTGTGCATTTCAAAAATCTTAAGTTCCTTTAAGAAATCGAGAAGAGTAGCGACGATACGATTTAGCTATGTGACATTTCTCATTGTGGGCTGGAGCTGGGAAGATAGTTAAGAGAATGCCTTAACACTTTTGACAGGAAACTTGACTTCTGAAATGATGATTATGTCCGTGGAGAAAAACATAGCGGTACAAAGAAAAAAGGTACTCTTGGTTAAAGAATAGAAATAACAGCAATTTCATGGAGCTCTCAGAGGCTTGGTGCTTTCGTTTGCTTTTGTAAAGTCAGATATCTTTTCTGCAAAAAGCCTTTAAAGATTAACCGGTTAATTCGTTTTATTGTGCAGTATTGCGATTCTTTTGTGAAGGCGCAGAAACCTGTATAAATTAGTTCTTACCTATAAATGTAGCTTTAACAGTGAGTGGTTGAGTATGGAACAACAAATAAGGTGTATCAAATTGCTTTACAAATTGGTTTGTGGTGCCTTTGCTTTAATTGTAGCTATAGCTATGGTGCTATAGCTCTTTTAACTTTCTTTTTCCAAAAAAGATTTGAAGAAAAAAAAAGACTAAAGTAAACACTAGGAAAACCATACCTTATGAGGAATGCTGATCTGCAGTAAAGTACAGGAATACAAAATGGACAGTTACCACACTCCTGGCTCTTTTTTTCCCTTCTGCTGGGTAAAAAATCACATCAAACTCAAATGGCTTCACTGGGCACATGCATCTATAAACGGAAAAGAATGATGCAAATCACAGTCCACTTGACTGCAGAAAAGATGTATGTAGAAAATTGAGTATCTCTTGAGGAACTTACGTAAACCAAAGTGGAGCCTAGCTTAGAGACTTACCATTTGCTGATAACAAGAACAGACTAGTATATTTAGCCCTAAGGGAGTTGTGATTTCTGTCCAAGGGGTAGAATGGCATCTTCGCATCTTGCAATAAGATTTGCCTCTGACATTGCTTTGCAAGGGTTCTAGTCATTGGCTTGGATTTGTAGATCCAATAAAGCTGGTTTCGCAATTCTGTGTGGGTTTTTTCTTCTGTCCACAGTCTGTGAATTGAACCGGTTTCTTGTGGGCTTCTCATTTTAACCTGTTGGCATCCATTCATTGATAGACTCTTACTGTATTGAGCTTGATCTTGTTCTTGCCTGCTTGTTGTTTCATTGATCAAATGATTAGTAAATCCATAAATCCTTAACTAACTCATCATCTTGGAGTGTTTTGTATTCTTGTACTTATTCTCCTACATTCTCTTTTTTTGGTAGGGTATCAAAAAGGTAGCCAGTGTTTTGCATAATGCTGTGACTGGATATTGAGTCTGATTATGTTTTATTAAGGAGGGGGAAAATCTCTATTTTGGCACTGGGATAATAAAATTAATGCCTTCCCCTTGTTTTCTTCGGGAACTTGAAATTACACCACAGTAAGGCAGGCTTAAGGTAGCTAAGGAAATAGCAAAAGACCAATATCCTAAGCTTTACTATAGCTTGCAATACATCTTTAAACAAGTTCTGATTCATTGGAGTATCAGTTTCATTATATTATCTGTTTTAAAAAGGCTAATTAACATTTCATAGGTTACTGTTAGGATGGGCAAAACATTTTTATAAAGAGAACTGGGGCCTAGGACAGATGCGCTTTATGCTGAATTATGCTTTACAGGGAGATTATATTACTCAAGATTAGGGGGTATAAGATGTAATTATACTTTATAATTAACTTGAGCTTCGTATCTATGGAAGGCACTGTATACTAGGTTATATAATTGTGTACTGCAGCAGTTCTCAAACTTTTTGTTTTCAGGACTCCTTTACACCCTTAAAAATTATCAGGAGAGATAATTTTTACCAGAGAGCTTTAGTTTGTGTGATTTGTATCTACTGATATTTGCTGTATTAGAAATTAAAACAAAATTTTAATATAAATTTAATAACTTATTTACAAATGACAATGAATCTATTATCTGCTAACAAAATAAATTTACATAAAATATATTTTCCAAAACAAAAAAAATTAGAAGAGTAACATTTTACGTTTTTGCAACTCTTTTTGTTATAGAAGACTGCTGGATTTTCATATCTGCTTCTGCATTCAGTCTGTTGATATCTCTCATGTAGCCTCTGGAAAACTCCTGAATGATTGCGAGTATAAGAGTAAACAATAATAGTAACATCTTAGTAGTATTTGTGAAAATATTTTTTACTTCACAGACCCCCTGAAAGGGTCTTGGAAACTCTCAGAGGTCCAGGACCACAGTTTGAGAACCCACTATATATATATA
>JAQZBX010046689.1:0-20696 GCA_029593785.1 Cabassous unicinctus | reverse complement strand
TTTTTTCTTAATGACAAATATAGGGGTATTCCATGGAGAGTTACTCTCAATAATATGGCCAGCGCAAAGCTGTTCCTGTACTAACTGCTGCGCGGCTTGTAACTTCTCATTTGTTAGAGGCCATTGGTCGACCCACACAGGCTCATTAGAGCTCCATGTAATTGGTTCTGCGTGGCGTACAGGTACTTCAATGGCCCTTAGGATAAATTTCCAAAACCTTTCCTGTCATACTGACCATTAGCTTCAATAGGTTGGGTAATGCCTGATGAGTCTTTTCCCAATCCCTGTCCAGGATGATAACCTTGAGAAAGCATTTGAGCGGTGACTGTACTGTTAGGACTGCACATGAGGATTCCCATCTGGGAGAGGATATCACATCCCCAGAGGTTAACGGGAAGCCCCGGGATTACATACGGTTGGACTTCACCTGTATTACCGTCAGAGTCCTTCCAGCTTAACATTTTTGCACTTTTATTGGGATTGTGGCTTTGACCTATTCCTTGCAGGTGAGCGAGTGTAGGTGTGAGAGGCCAATCATAGGGCCAGTCTTCACCTCGAAGTATGGTAACATCAGCACCTGTGTCCAGGAGACCTTCAAAGGCTTTTCCATCTAGCCATAACACTAACATGGGCTTAGTGGGGGAAATCGCATGTGCCCAGAAGGCATCTGATGACCCAAAAGCCTTAGAACCTCGAGGACCTGCCTTTGTTGTATTAGAAGTGGATATTAATGGCAATAGAAGCAACTGGGCTATTCTTTGACCTGCCTGGATGGTAGATATTAAGCGTGGAGAGGCAGCCATGATCTTAATTTCACCTGTGTAGTCATTGTCAATAACCCCGGGGAATATATGGAGCCCTTGCACAGTAGTCCTGCTGCGTCCGAGTATAATGCCAAAAGTGCCCTTTGGTAGAGGGCCTTGGACCCCGGTGGAAAGGGTTTGCACCCCCATTTCAGGAGTTAGTATTGTGTAGGTGGTGGCACAGAGGTCCAATCCTGCGCTCCCTGGTGTTGCTCGGCAGAGGTCTGAAATGGATTGTTGCTTGCTGGAACAAGGCTGACTGCCCCATAAGCTGGTCGAGGTTTGGGGGCCTGGGGCTGGCCCCGATACCTGTTTCCCTGCCTCTGTGAAAGAGGCTTTCCTTGGGCGCCTGTTCGTGATTTACACTCACTGGCCCAATGTTGCCCTTTGTGACATCTAGTGCATAAACCTGGAGCTGAATTATATTCCTTGGATGATCGAGGATTTTTACATTCCTTTGTGAAATGTCCCTCTTTGCCACAATTATAACATTTCTTAGTTTTATTTTGCTGTTCCAAATATTATTTTACAGTAAAACCTTGCAAGGCTGCAGCCATGGCGAGGCCTTGTTTATAAGCAGTTCCAATATCAGAGCAAAGCCGAATATAGCCAGACAAGTCAACTTTTTTACGATAGGGTCTGATAGCTGCCTGGCAGGTGGCGTTAGCATTTTCATAAGCCAATTGTTTTACAAATTCAGTGGCTGCTTCTGTACTCCCAAATATTCTACCTGCCGCAGTGATAAGTCTATGTACAAAGTCTGCAAATGGCTCATCAGGGCCTTGCTTAATGCCTGTGAGTGAGGCGCTTAAGTCACCTTTTACAGGAAGCTTCCTCCATGCTCTTGTAGCAGCTGTTTGTATTTGAGCATATAGCCCGGGATCATATGCCATTTGTGCTGCATTTCCTGCATAGTTTGCTTCCACCACTAACATCTCATAAGTCCAGGCATTTCCAGCCTGGGCGTTGCGGCGAGCGGTATCGCGGCAACATTCAGCATATTCTGATTTCCAGAGGAGATAGTCTCCACCCAAAAGGGCTGCTCATGTGATAGTCTGCCAGTCCGTAGGCGTGAGCCAATTATCTGCTATGGATTCTAAAATAGTAAGCGTATATGGGGCGGTGGCTCCGTACTGAGCAACAGCTGCTTTTATCTCATTAATGACTTTAAAATCAAAACTACAATGTTGCCTCCAAACCTGGCCTTGCTGATCAGTATTCTCGGTGACTGGAAAAGCTACTGGCTCAGCTCAGGTGACCGATAGAGTGGTTTGGGGGTTTCTTTGATATAGAGCGCTACGTCCAGGAGTAATTCCCGGAGCATGTGGAATGGTTTTGGTGGGGGGGTAATCCCCTGCCCTTTTCCCTAGGTTCAATTGTTCTAATTGTTCTAGGAGCTCCCTATGCTGAAGTTCGAGTTGAACTTGCTCTTTTAATTTTTCTATCTTTTCCTTCAATTCTTGACGGGGGTCTAAAGTTACCATAACTGTTTGTGGAGCGGAAGGTTGTTTTTCAAAATTATAAGGAGGGGGCCTATTTTTTGGCAGACAGTCAGGCTTTCTGACTTGGGCTGTGTTAGTTTCATCCTCACTCCAAATCTCCTCCCCTATTTTTAGTTCGGGGTAGAGGTGAATTTTAGGGTGGATTATTGGATCTGTGTCTTCTATTGTCTCGCTTTTCTTAAACTCTGTGTCTATGTGAGGAGGGGCGGAGTCCTCATCCTCACTATCTAATGATATTAAATCCTCACTATTTGCCCTATTACTCTGAGTGGATATGGTCGCGGTCTCTGGACTGCAAGCCGCGGTTTCTTTTGTTTCATTTTTAAGAATTTGCTCGCCTGTTTTTACTACGGCGGTTACGGTTTGATCTTTTTTCTGAGTACTGATTATATCATTAATAAGATTCCAGTAAGCAAAGGCAGTAACTGGTATTTTTTCTGGGCCAAATGTCCGGTAGTAATCCTTAAGAGAATCTCCAACTCTTAGCCACCTCTTTTCATCTATAGTCCCTTCTTGGGGAAACCATGGACAAACCTCTTTTAAAAAATCAAAAAAATCCAACAATTGTTTTATTTTTACCTTTACTCCTCGCATCTTTAAAGCCTCTTTTAGGCCTTCCACGAATACTTCGTGCTCACTTAATACTTGTCCCATAATCGTTGGTCTCTTACCGGGATTCGGCTCGCAGGGCAGGCTCCCCGCGGTGATCCCTTTGTTTCCTCTGAAATGCGGCTGTCTTCTCTCACCAACGTTCCTCACTGGATCCCCCGTGCTCGGGCCCCACGTTGGGCGCCACTTGTCCCGGCCCACAAGACAGTCAACGGGAACCTGCGAGAGGGGGAGTGGGAATGGGATGGAACAAGAGACGTGAGAAATGACAGCAAGACAGGATTCTGATCAAGCTGCAAAAGTTTATTGAAGAAGCAGGGCTTATATACTCTAAAGGAGGAGGATTTGGATTGGTGGGTTAAGGACGGGTGGTGGCCAGGGATTGGTGAGTGCTGTTGCTGGGGAGGAAGGTGGAAAACTTTTAGGCGCGAAAAGAGTATACTTTTGGCGTGAACTTCTCTTAACTTCCGTGAAGAAGGCTAGCTGTTCTTTGTTCTTTGTTTCAGCCTTAGCGGCCATCTTATATATATATATACTGAAACTGCTGACAAGGTATATGATCTGAGTTCTACCGTGAAGGTCCCCAACAATCACCAGCCTCCTGGGCATGGCTGGTAATTTCTTTGAGAGGCTGGCGCAGATGCCCCCAGCTTCCTCCCTGCCTGAGATGGGCCTGGGGCTTAGGCAAGAGCAGCAATCTGATCTAGATGGAAAAAAAGCCAGTCCATACCAGCACTGTGATTTTTCAGTCAGCCTCGTGTCCCCTCAAGTCAGGCGCGGAGTTAAGATGGCGGCCACAGACTCTTTCTTACTTGGACAGCTTCAAACTTTAGCTCTTCTTAAGATTATACTTTAGCATGCTGAATTTACTAGTCAGTAGCTGAAGTTGGTGGAGCCGTCTCTTCCTCCCCCATATGGGGATGTGGAGCTTTCAATTTCAGCCACAGAACAGCTCCTGAGACAGTTTGTGCCTCCAGTGGAGGATGGGCACCAGCATCTGTGGCAAGGAGTACTCTACTTACAAAACTTCTCTGCAGATGGGCAGTCTCCTCCTTCCATTCTTTCAAGGATGTTGCAGGATGCACTTCGGTCTCTTGGAGCCCCCAAACAAGTGCTCTAGATAGCTGTGGATGATCACCAACTGCCCTGTAGCAGGAGATAATTCTCAGTTCTCTTTACTCTGCTGCCATCTTGCTGCTTGTCTAGTTCATTTTCTTTTAACCAGTATTTTGTTGGCTGCTGTCCTTTCTTTGCCCTTCTCAGCCTTCGTTCCTTCTTGAGGAGCCTCAAGTGGATGCTCACTCAGCATTCAGTGAGACTCCATATATGGAGGGCCTTCTGAGCTTTGGCACCAGAAAATCATGTCAGTTTGGGGGGAGAAGCCCTGTGCACCCCCAGCACATGCCCTTAAGCAGGGGCATGGCAGGCAGTGCTCAGCCCAGCCTACAAATGACATTTATTAGCTAAAAGACTTCAAAGTGATTTGGGAAGTATTCCAAAGGTTACACTTATGCTCACCTCATCAGGCTCTCATTGAGCACCACAGTAAACAGTGACTCAAATAGAAAGGCTCCTGCAGTCTCTAGGCACATCCAGAAATTTTAATGCAGGGCAGAGAGCTCGGGAATTTGGCACCCTGTCACTGGACTTTACTTTGGAATTTTTCTCCCCAGGGTAAAAGAGTTAGACTCATTTACAAATTTTCTCTACAACTGGCTCTTCTGCCCCTTTTACTTGAACCTCTAATTAGCACTATACTTGATAAAAATATATCCCAGATACTTAAATCTTTGATCCATCCATTTGCCAGTTGAGCCCTGAATTTCAGCAAAGTTGCAACACCTACTCTCCAGTTCAATGGACTCACCCAGGACAACTAACAAGGACATGATGATGGACAATACCAATCTCAAGGAATGGAGAATATCTGCAACTACAAGCAAGATAGTTTCACACTCATGCCCCATGGGATCTAAGGTCCCTATCAGTTAGAGGCACAGTAAGCATTACCATCACAAGATCCTCAAGACTGGTGAATGAACTATAGACTAAAGTACACTTGTTACTATTCTACTATAGACATTATTCTAGCAATGGACAAACTCTTATCATTAATATAAAGGCAGTGGCCACCAGAGGTTCTGAGGGATGGGAGAGGGAAAAATGGACATGATATGGGGACATTGGATTTGTCCTGCAGGACATTGGAGTGATGGATACAGGCCATTGTATATTTTTTCATAACCTACAAAATTGTGCAGGACAGCATGTAAACTATAGAGTAAACTGTAATCCATAGTTAGTAGCAATTCTTCAATATGTGTTCATCAATTATTAAAAATGTGCCACACTAATGAGGGATGTTGTTGATGTATGAAAGTGTAGGAGTGAGAGGGAGAGGGGACTATGGGAATACCTCATAATTTTTATGGAACATTTATGTAATCTAAAGTTCATTAAAAATAAAAAGATAATAAAAATAAATAAATAGAAAATTTTCTAAATTCGCTACAAACCCAAGAGCTAATAAATATTTGTGGAAAATAGAAGGTACAGTATAAAGACAAAAATATGTAATGTTTTTATCCTTTAATGAGGAACAATTTAAAAAGGAAATCAATAATAAAATTCCATATGCTAGCACAAATGTACAAAACAAATATCTTTGATTAAATTGAGGAAAGGCTTTAAAGGACATTATGGCAGTTTGATATATTTATGAATTACAAAAATAGATATTGATTATATTTGTAAATTGGTCTGTTCCTCTGGGCATCACACACTTTCATTGTATTAAATTAAAAGGTTTTACATTTAATTGATTATGTTAAGATTAAGGCTTTGATTCAACCACATCATTGGGGTGTCCAGGGTTGAGTGCCCACCTCGTTGGTGGGCTATATAAAGGGGCACTCATTTAAGGAGAACATGGAATAAGATTCACATGTGAAGAGAGAGCTCCACAGAACAGAAAGAGGAGTCAACTTCAATCCTGCAGTGCCATTAAGAATGAAGAGACATTTACTGATAATTTACAGCTGGCCTTGTGAAGAGACCAGAGTAGCTGTACACTGAAAGAAATGGGCCCTCCAGCCTACAGCTGAGATCAGAAGGAGCTTGGATCATGGAGCCTTAAGAGGAAAGAGGACGACTGAAACCTTGCAGACATCTCCTGTTATCTTGTTTCAACACGTGGTAACAGATTGGTATGGAAATAACCTTGAGCTGGACTCTTTAGGGCCTTGTAACTGTAAGCTGTTATCTCAAATAAATGCCCTTAATAAAAGCCAACAGATTTCTGATACTTTGCATCAGCAAACCTTTTGGCTGACAATATAGACAGATACACAGAAATCAGCAACTCTTTGATGAAATATACACAAAAAATCTTATAAAAATGGAAGGATATTCTGAGTTCATGGAACTGAATACTAAATATTCTTAGGGTGCCAATTCTACCCAAAATGATTTACAGATTCAATGTTATCTCATGATATATTCCAAGATACATCATAGCAGAAATGGAAAGGGCAATCAACAAATTTATATGGAAGGATAAAAGAATAATAGCCTAAATATTCTTAAAAAAGAAGGATGTAGGAACCCTAACACTTCCCAATTTTAGGAATTATTATGAGACTACATTAATCAAAACATCATAACAGTGACACAAGTGCAGACATATATGCAAAATTGAAGTAGGAGTTCAGAAATAAAATCTTTGTCTAAGGTCAATAAATTTTGAAAAGGGTGCCAAATCTACTCAATGGGAAATTAATAATTTCTACAACATATGGTGATAGGATAACTGGATAGATATATGCGAAGAATGAATGCAGATCCCTATCTCTTACCATATGCAAACAATAGCTTGAAAGAGGTCAAATACTTAAATATAAGTACAAAAATTCTAAATCTGTTGAGGATTGAATTATGTACCCAAATAACCATTTTCTTAGCCTTAATCCATTCCATTTTAAATAAGACCTATTGAAGATATTATTTTTAATATAGGTATGGTCAATTGAATAAGTTTAGTTTGTAGTCAATTACTTCAGTCCCTTTTAAGCAGAATGAAATTCACATATATAGAGAGAAAGCAATAGAGGAAGAAGGAAATCAATGGGACCCAGGATAGAAAGGAGAATGGGATCACCATGTGCATTGTCATGTGACACAAAAGCCAAGGATGAAAGGTCAGTGGCAGACAGACCCAGAACATGGTGGTGTTTGGGGAAAAAGAATCAACTTTCTGATGCCTAGATTTTTTACTTTTGCCATTCTTCACCCTGTGAACAAATGAATTCCTGTTGCTGATGCCAAGCTGATTCATAGTATTTTCTAGCTGTCAATAAATTAAGACAAAATCCTAGAGGAAAATAAAGGTAAACCTCTGAAGGCTCTTGTGTTAGACAATGCTTACTTAACATTTACCCCAAAAGCCTTGAACAAGAGAAAAAATAGATAAATGGGACATTATCAAAATTAAAACTTTTTTTGCATCAAAGTACTTTCTCATGAAATTACAAAAGCTACAAAAGAGTAGAAAATATTTGAAAATTATTTATTAGATAAGGGATTATTACCCAGAATAGATAAGGAAATCCTATAACTTGACAACAAAAAGACAACAGCCCAAGTAAAAAGTAGAAAAACCTTGAATATATTTGTCTCTAAAGAAAATAGTTAAGCAGTTAATAAGCACATGAAAAGATGTACAACATTAATAGCATTAGGGAAATTCAATTCAAAAGGACAATGAGATACCATTTCATTACCTACTAGGAGGTAAGCATTGCCTAATAAAATAAAACAGGCCAATAAACTAAGCCTTTGATCTTAATGCTGGCACTTTTGATCCTTATTCCTGTAATAATGAAACTAATCCTAATTAAGAGTAAAGTCTAAGAGTTACCTGTTGAAAACCTCATTGTTACTCAAATGTGCCCTCTCTCTAAGCCAGGCTCTGCAAATGAACTCACTACCTTCCCTCAATGTGGGATATGACTTCCAGGGATGAACCTCCCTGGCACCAAGGTATTATTACTAAGTGTTAATCAGTGATGCATTTGGAGAAAGATCTTGGCCAAAAGGGGAAAATACTAAGTAAAATGGAGTTTTATGGCTAAGAGATTTCAAAGTGACTTGGTAGTTCATTCCAGAGGTTATGTTCATGTAGGTCTTAGCCAGTCTTCACAAGCTTTCACAGCAAATAAATTCTCAAACAAAAGTAATCTTGAGGTCCCTAGGGTTGTCTCCACACCATAGGCAACCCACAAAGCCTCAGAAATCAATACCTCCTCAGCAGGCCCTATCTCAGAAAATATAAAAATCGATTTCCCCAATATAGCATAGTTATATTAATTTGTAAGTCCCCAAATCATAATTCTACTAATCCTTTTATTTGAATGTATAATTTCTTATTTATCTGTTAAGTATATTTCTCAGAGACTTAAATCTTAGGATTGTTCAAATGCCAGTTGAGTTCTGAACCCTGCAGAGTTAAGGCCAACTCTGTCTTTCCAGTTCTTAGGGCTTGTCCTGGACAATTAACAAAATAATGATGATGAACCAGATCCATCCCAATATCAAGGAGTCTCTTCACTGCAATCAAAACAATTCCTCTCCTCTGCTACATAATATCTACATCCCTCTCTTCCTGAAGAAGTCAAAGTGGACACAATCCCAAATCTCTCAAAGTTGTGAAATGAACAAAAATAAGGGATGAGTGTAACCATAGACCAAAGCAAATTGATTATTAGTGTAGTTGCAATCTTGTGTTAAAGAGATAATTTTGATTGATTTATATAGAAAAGTACAATAAGATACCATTTCTCACCCACTGGAATGCCTACTATTAAAAACAGAAATGATGTGGAGAAATGGGAACACTTGTTCTTTTTTGGTGCAAATATAAAATGATGTTGGTGTAGTTGCTTTGGAAACATGTTTGGAGGTTCCTCAGAAGGTTTAGAATAGAGTTACCATATGCCCTGGCAATCCAATATCAAATACATACACTAAATTATTGAAATCATGTTTCAAACAGATATTTGCACAGTAATATTCATACCAACACTACTCACAATTGCCCAAAGATGGAAGCAACCTAAAATTCCATCATCAGATGAATAGATAAGCATAAGATGGTATATGCATAAAATGGAATCCTTTTCAACTATAAAAAGGAATTAGGATTTCATACCTGAAACAGCATGCAAGAACTTGAAGATATCATGTTGAGTGAAATAAGCAAACCAAAAAGAAACATAGTGTATGAGTTCACTGATAAGAAATAATTAGAGTATACAAATTCTTCGAGTTAGAAACTAGAACACAAGTTACCAAGGCCAGGGTTGGAAGTAAGAAATAGGAAGTTAAAGCTTCATTGTTATAGAGTTTTAATTTAAGGTGATGTAAAATTTTTGCTAATGGATGGAGGTGATGTTAGCACAGCAAGGTGAACATGAACACTGATGAATTCTATATTTGAAAGCAATTAAAATGTAAAATTTTAGGTTATATATATGTAATGGAATAAAAATTTTAAAAACAATAGAATTGTACACCAACAAAATGTACCCCAATGTAATCTATGGATGACAGTTAATTTTTAAAAAGAATATATAACATTACTGCTGAGAATTATGCAGTATCTTTATTTTCTTAAAATTCTATTCCGCCTTTCAGTGAAATGAGGAAGAGTTTATAATCACAACTCCTGTGTCAACAAAGCTACTCCTAACTAGATAATCATTATTTATTGTAAAAATGCTGTGAAGCAACTAAACATATCTGGGACAGCAACTTGGAATAGAAGGTGGCAACTGGGATCATAATTTTTGGAAGGACTTCAGCCTATATAGAGTAATAACTCTATTTGAGAGAAGGAAATGTCTTATAGTACTTGATAGAAATGTAGAAAGAAAATGTAAAAGGAGATAAGTAGGAAGAGAAATAATCCAGTGAAAAGTTATAAATCCAGGGAATACAAAGGAGATGTGCAAGTGGGGAATTCTTTCTTGGTGGAGTTGTATTACTTTTAGTATAAGGAAGTCTGGTATGAATATATGAACTTCTACTTTGCACAAAGTCTTATGTCAGTACTAGACATCTGGAGTTGGGATATGTGAAATTCCAGAGAGTGAGATATGCTGCTTAAGCCAAACCTACCTAGAACTTAAGGGACAAGAAAATCCCTATTTTGGAATTTTAAATTCCTTGATTTTGCTTTTGAATTTGAAGAATGCAGAGTCATGGTCGTAGTTATTTACTAATTTTGACTTGTTGATTCAGTATAAAAGTCTTTTCACCCAGAGAATAAAGGCATACCTTATTTTATTGTGCTTTCAGATTTTTTTTAAATTGAAGGTTTGTAGCAGAAGCATCCATGCAATGAGCAAGTCTATTGGTACCATTTTCCAACATCATGTGCTTACTTCTTATCTCTGTGACACATTTTAATTTGGGTATACACTTTTCTTAGATATATGCTATTGCATACAATTTGTATATGTACTAGGAAATAAAAAAATCATGTGAATCACTTTATTTCAATATTTGATTTATTTCAGTGTTTTGGAACAGAAACTGCAATATCTCCAATGTATTCCTGTATTGAAATGCCTATAAAATACTGAGATATAAAAATCACAGTCTTTCAAAACTCAATGAATCTTTAGGGAAAATGGCACGGGCTTTCACTCACTTAGATAAGGGTTTAAATTTGCAAAGTGGTACTTACTATATGTAGTAACCAAAGAGTTGCTGATTCAAAGTATCAGAAATTTGTTGGCTTTTATAAAGGGTATTTACTTGGGATAAAAGCTTAGCTTAAAAGACCCTAAAGGGTTTATGACAAGGTACCATAAGCGATATTTTCTCACAGTCTTTGGCCACATATTGAAGCAAGATGGCTGCCAATCTCTGTGAGGGTTCGGTCTGCCTCTTCCTCTTAATGCTCCGTAGGCCCAGCTTCTTCTGATTTCAGCTATAAGCTGGAGGGCTTATTTCTTTCCAGGCCTTCTCAGCTGCTCAGGGCTCTGGTCTCTTCAGCTGCAAACTATCAGGTAAATGGCTCAGCTCTTCCCAGGCTCAAGGATAAAACTGAGAAAGTT
Source organism: Cabassous unicinctus (assembly GCA_029593785.1). NCBI lineage: Eukaryota > Metazoa > Chordata > Mammalia > Cingulata > Chlamyphoridae > Cabassous > Cabassous unicinctus. The sequence goes on along the minus strand of JAQZBX010046689.1, from coordinate 9,665 downwards.
CTCTCCTCTTTTCTGCTGTATCTTCTCCTGTATGTCTTCTTGAGTGTTTGTCCATTTATAAAGCCCATCAAGGTGCTGGGGACTTGAGCTGACTTACACCCTACTGACATGGTAGAACACAAGCCCCAATCTTAATGTAATTTAATCAAAGACAACTCAGCTGAATCTAATACAATCAAAGGGGATCACACCCAGATGAACAAAGCAATTTACAAACATAATCTCTCTTTCTTCAATTCATAAATAATCTAAAAGAACCACACTATATTTTGAAATTTGGGAAAATATTATTTTCTCTTAATTGCATGTTCTTGAAGGGATTCTTTGTATGCCCCATCCAAGATTTACACACTCACCATACTGTCTGTCCAGGGCATCCCTAAATTATGGACTTGGAGCAAATCTGCTTCTGCTGCATCTACAGAATGAGGGGGACCTGTGGTTGCTCTTTCAGGTCTTTAATTTTCACAGGTATGCCTAGACAGTCATTTCTTCATGACTTTCTTGCCTCTCTATTTCCACTAATTATTGCCAGAGCATTTCTGTCTAGATTCAAGATTCTTATAGAATTTTCTGGAAATCCAAGTCAGCATACTTTGAAATTACATGCGAATTAATGCCCCAAAGGTTTTATTTTGACCACTAAGAGATCACAGTTGGCAGGTAGTTTTTTTTTCCTATCTTACTTCATTGGAAACTTGTCCTTTGCTGATATATCTTTATTATTATTATTATTGAGTTGGTGTATCTCTTTTGAATGAAAGTGTGACAAGTGATATGTGAATGTGTCTATGGAATTTTGAGCCCAATCTTTTTTTTCTTCCTCTTTTATTCAATGAGGATTCATATTTAGGATTCATATTTGAGTAGAACAAATATTGTAGCTAATAATGTGGAATGGCAATATAATGTGTAAACTTTGGTGCAATTATTTTATTGAAAACTAGTAAATGAGAGAAGTACACATTTCAGATTGTTCATTTCCAAATATTTGCCAATATAGAAGAAGTAGACAGAATAATGTCTGCCCACCTAAAGATGTCAAAGTTTTAATTCCCAGAATCTGTGACTCCCTTACCTTTAATGGAAAAATGGGTGTTGCTGTTTGAATTAGTTAAGGATTTTGAGATGGGCTGATTATTCTGTATTATCTGCATATGCCCAATATAATCACTAAGAAATTTACAGAGGAAAGAAGGAGACAGGGGTGTCAGAGGCAGAGAAGGAAATGTGATGAAAGAGGTAAGTTGGAGTGATGTATTGATTGGCATGAAGGGGTCCGTAAGCCAAGGAGTAAGAATATCCTATAGAAGGTGGAAAAGGCAAGGAATGCAGTCTGCTGACACCTTGAGTGTTAGTGCAGCAAACCATTTTAGATTTATGTCCTTCAGATTTGTGAGATAATTTTGTTTTGGTATAAGCCACTAAATTTGTGGTAATTTGTTTCAGCAGCAATATATAACTAATGCAAGAGACAGGAAAATTACTTTTAGAAAATTAATATGTGAAAACCAAGTTAAAACAATAAAAGACTATAGTTTTCTTTCTTGACCTTAATTAACTTAACAAAACGTATACTATTGTTAATATTGCAAAGGGAACTTAGCACTATTGCTTCAATTCTCTTCACCTAGCCAGAGGCAAGGAGAATCATTTTATTACTGGGAAATATACTTCTCTAATTGCAAGTGTATTGGCTGGTGAAAACAAAAATGCCCCTAATAAATTAAAATCAAACAATTACACACAAAAATAAAAAACATAAAAACCTGAAAAGCTAATATAATCAAATGATTGCCAATTTTGTATCTTGAGACCAGAAATAACCATCATATATTTTGACTTTTCTGCTTATTCTTTCTGCTTATTCTTCTGTTTATTCTTGACCATAAGTAGAAATTCACACACTGACATAAGACTCAGAGTTATAGGTTTGGTTTTGGTTTTCACATGACCGGAAATATCAAAATTGTTGATAATTACTAGCCTCCATCTTCACTTTGCAAGCCATGTCTACTTTCTCCCAATTCATCTCATTCTGAAAACATTTTACATGTGCATAGATGTTTCACATGACTATCAGGTCCTTGAGAAACCATGACACTTTTAGGAAAATTACTTTTATGTTTTTTTTAAATTTTCATTCCTGAGCACACTAATTAAAATGCCAGAAGTATATTTAAATTTATGGTTTCATAACAAAGGCAATTCTGTACAATAATGTCTAGCATAATAATATTTTATGAGAAATTTTAATTCTCTGCCATATTTGAAAGCACATAAATATTTTGCTTGGGTGGAATAAAAGTGATGAAATGTAGAATCATTTTATGGTTTTTCTCAGAGTGTTGTGCAATACCTATTTCCATGCATTTTGAAGCATTCTTGTGCTTAGTTTCTATTTTCCCTTAAAGTTTTTTTTGTCTGTGATATAAAAAGACTTTGAAGAGTAAGATAACAATATGCCCATAAAAGATTATAAAATAGATGTAAAAAGGGTATATAATAAAAAAATTAAAACCTTCAGTAATTGAACAAAAGCTGGGAATGGCAGAGAAAATAATCTTGCTGTAACTTCCTTGTTTAGAATTACAATTTATTATGTTGCATTTATTTAATTTAAAATTATTATTTATTCCATATGTTTGATTTAATTTTATAATTGCTATATTTTTATATTGAACAATTGGTTGGGTATTTGGGATTGTAATAAAATGCTTTAAGATTGTCTCCATTAAAATTAAATTAAAGTAATCTAGCCATTTATTACCTCTTCATTCAAAAACAAGATTTTCAGAAGTAAATTTAAATGTTAAATAAGAAAGCTGTTTTTGTAAATTTGCATTAGTTTGAAAAACTGGCAAGGTTTATTTAGGAAACTCTTCAGTTCCATCCTTTTCCTAGAAAATTAGAAGACTCAGCATTGGTATCAATAAGGTATAAACAACCTAGGATATTTTATCAGTATCTAATGAGGGATTGGCCTTTGGTTGCAAACTGAATATGCACAAGCAAAGAAATGATGTTTCAATTCTACCTCTCACCATATACAAAAATCAACTCAAAATGGATCAAAGATTTAAACATAAAACCAATATAAGAAACTTTGGTAGCAAACTTTGTAACCTGAGATTTGGTAGAGATTTCTTAGATGTGACAACAAAAGCAACATCAACAATAACAACAAAATAGATAAGATGGATTTCATCAAAAATTTTTAAAATGTGTACTTCAAAAGACATTATCAAAAAATGAAATGAACATTTACTTAAATGAAAGAAAACAATTGCACCTATATATCTGATAAAAGTTAATATATTCAGAATATATAAAGAACTGCTAGAATTCAATAACAAAAAGAAAAATTAATTTTATAATGTACAAATGATTGAAAAGACATTCCTCCAAAGATATACAAATGGTCAATAAACGCAAGAAGAGATGTTGGACATCACTGGTCATCAAGGCTATGCAAATGAAAACCACAATGAGATACTAAATCAAACCCACAAGTTTGGTTATTATTAAAACATAAAAAATAACAAGGGCCCGAAGTGTCAGAGAAAGCAAAAATTTTGGAACTCTTTTACATTACTGGTGTGATTATAAATGGTACAGGCACTGTGGAAAGCAGATTGGCAGTTCCTTAGAAAGTTGAGCATAGAATTATCACATAACCCAAGAATCTCTTTTCTTAGTATTCATCCAAATAATTGAAAGTGAGGATTTAAATAAATATATGTATATCAGTGTTCATTGAAGCATTGTCTACAATAGCTAAAAGGTGGAAGCAATCCAATTGTCCATCAACAAAAAAGTGGTTAAACAAAATGTGGTAAAAACATTCAATGGAATACTGTTCAGTCTTAAAAAAGAATGAACTTTTGATACATGTCTTTAGAAGTCATTAACCTAGAAGGCATCATGTTTAGTTAAATAAGTCAGACACAAATAGATGAATATTATGTGGTCTCACTTCTTATATGAAATACCTACAAAAGACAAATTCATAGAGACATATAGTAAATTGCAGGTTACCAGGGACCTTGGGCCTAAGGGTAATAGGGGATTATTGCTATCTTGTTACAGGGTTCCTGTTTGAGGAGATGAAATATTTGGGATAATGGATATTGGCGATGGTGATAGAATACTGTGAGTGTAATTAATATCAATGAACTGTGCACTTAAAAGTTGTTAAAATGGGAAATTCTGAGTGGTATATAGGTTATTACCATAAAAATTTTAAATATTATATATGTTAAATGTCAGTAACATTCGCTTTACTTTGTCACATTTTCTAGTCTACTTTATAAGAACAATGGGTATGTCAGCATAGTTCATCTTTGTATAGTCAGGTATTAAAAATTATGCCCAGGATAGGTAAACATTCTAAATATATTTATCTACTAATTAACTGAGAAGGGATGTATGGGTGGATGAATAAAATACTTAAATATCCATTCCAAAAATTCCAAAATTGAACAGGAATTTTTCTCCAGTGTTTTAATCAGACTTTAATGTTATTTTTAACTTTGATAAAGAAACGGTGACAACTTTTATCTTTAAATATTCACCACTTTAAGGCTTGATATATCACTTACTACCTCATCTTGATTTTTTGATATGTAATATGGGCTGGCACATTCCATTCTCCTAAATAATACAAAGTAAAATAATAAAGTAAAAGAAAAATTGTGGAAAACAAAGAAGACATTGCCAATATCAGGAGAAAATATTTTCATAGAATCAGTGGAAAAATAAAGGCATAGAAAAATAGATATGTTCAAATGAGGTGTTAGAGAAAGCAGAACTTAGGCTGAAGTCTATATATTAGAAATAAAATGTGAAGAAAAATAAGTTAGTACTCTCAAACCACCTATTCTAAATAGCCACATATTTTAAGTAGATGTAATGCTATAAGGTGCTTTAAAAATTTTTATTTAATTAAAATATATATCAATAATTTCTTTGGGAAATATCCAAACAATTTTTTTTTCTTATTTTAAAAGTGCCATTGGAGAATGGCTTGACATGAAAATTAACTGAAGGAAAGTTGACACAAAAGTGTTTATATAATATATGTAAAAGCAGAATTTAAAAAATAAATTACAAACATAGATGAATATGATTAAATCAATCTATTTTTTAAAATTTATTTTGGTTAGGAGTCACAGGAAAAATATCACCCTTGGTCTGGGTTTGTCTTCTGTGGAGCCTAGAAAATTATGTTCTTGTTCTAACCCACTCCTGTGCCTGTAAATGCAGTTTAATGGGACCTTTTGTTTAGATTAAATTAAGGGACCTTTAATTAGATTGCTTTTGATTAGATACCTTTAGGGCCTTTGTTTGGACTATGTCAGTGAGGCAAGACCCAGGTTAGGTACAGCCTTGGTACTTTAAGCTTTTACCCCAAGTAAATTCCCTTTATAAAAGTCACCCCATTTCTGGTATCTTTGCTTTGGCAGGCTTTGGCAGGCTTTGGTAAACTAATACAGTAGTATTCTAACTAATAATAGGAAACCTACACTTATTGTAAAACAAGAAGAAAAATATATTTATGAAACGTAGAAATAATTTTCAAAAGTTTTACTACTTGGGAGATTTAAAAAGGAAGAAAATAATTATAAAATCTACATTTTTGTCCCTTTTAATCATAATAAGATTCATGGGATTTTATATGGTTGAATAATGTTTGAGCAAATATTACCAAACAAAAAACAAATATATGACATGTAGTTAAAGGACAAAGCACAGGGCTCAAGACTCTGGTCACATACATTTTTCAATGATTTCATTGTAACTAACTTTGAAAGTCAATATTTGCTAATTTTCAAAAATAAATACATTTGATGAGAAAAATTAAATTATGTGAGTCTCTTTCATTAATAAGCAAAATTGAAATAGTTAAAGAAAATTATTTATCAGGCATAGCTTTTAGTCAATGAGCTGAGCCATAAATACATATTTTTTAGATTTGGAACCCTATAGTATTTATGTTGTAACATTATGAACTCAGATATATCATTGAGCTGATGGCAAATATTACATTATGGGTATTTTAATTTGCTGAGGTTGCTGATGCAAAATAGCATAAACTGTTTGGCTTTTATAATGGGGAATTTATTAGAGTAACAACTTACAGTTCCAAGGCTGCAAGAATGTCCAAATCAAAGCTTCATAAGAGAAGCTTTCTCATGAAATGTCAGCTGCTAGGAGATCCTGGAGTCCTGACACATAATGAGGCAAGATGATGGGTCTGACAGTCTCTCTACATTCCCCTGGAGCTCAACTGTGGACAATCAGGCATATATCCCTGGGCCACATTTCCTTGAGGCTCTGAGGGATAATCTGTCTCTCTGCAGCTATAGGTGAGCCTCGACTGTGTTCCTTCACATGACAGGCTCAAAATTACAAAGCTCCCATTCTGTGTCTCTCTTTCTCTGTTTCTGTAAGACTCCAGTAAGAGAGCAGAGACTCAACCTAGGTCATGCCTCACTAATGTAGTCCAATCAAAGCCCTTAAGTGATCTAATCAAGTGATCTAATCAAACTTCTCTACACAGAATTTAATGAAAATTAATTAACCACAGGAATGGAGTAGTTCAAAAACATAATCTTCCTGGGATTCACAAAATTCAAAATGTCACAACTCTGTTTTGGAGGAAGCAGAGTAAATCCTTAGGGAGAACTGGAATGCAAGTATATTGATTTCAATCTAGCCAAAGGCAGCCTGAAAGTATGAGCCAGGAGCACCATCTCCTTGCTCTTCCTAGAAATTGCCTTGCAGGAAGATGCAAGTTTCAGGCAATTAAGCAGTGTAAGAAGCAATCAATTCTAAATGGGCTGCGGCAAAGGAATCTAAGATTTAGAACATACAACAGAGCAACCTGAAAAGGGGAAATTCTACTTCATAGGTATAGGGGAAGTATTTCAATTCCTGCAAACAGGAAAATTTATGAGGCCCCACACAAGCCCATGACAACACACAGGCTCAGAAAAGAAGAGGAACCAAGATTTTGACTCTGGCTAACCTTGAACAGAGAATGAAACTCTGAAGGAGAGCATCTGAAAACAGAGAGGCAATTTTCAAAGCCATAGAAAAATGGTTTTTGCATTGATATTTTTTCTTATCTCCTGTCACTCAATGATAGGTCTGTCATATAACTAGCTGTATACAAAAAATAAAAATACAGCTCAGGGTCTAAATCTCAAAGATAAAATATTAAAATATTGAAATGTACCTTGTGAAACAAAAATCTACAAGACAAACAAAAATGTAAGAAAAAACAGCCCATTGAAAAGAAAAAGAAAAACTTAAGAAAACATCAAAGAATAAGACCAGATGTTAGAAATATTTAAGAAAGAATCGGTGAAATTAAATATAGCACATATGAAATAATTCAGACTAAAGAGGAGAAAGAAAATAAAGAGAAAAAGTGAGCAGAGCCTAAGAGACATGTGAGACATCTTCATGAATACCAATATCGTCATAGCAGAATTTCAAGAAGACAAAAGAAAGAAAGGGGCAAGAGGAATAGTCAAAGAAATAATGGTAGAAAACTTCTCTAATTTAATGAATTAAAGGCATGCACTCCCAATCAAGGAAACCAGGAACAACAAACCAAATAAACTTGAGGAGTACCATGGCCAGCCAGTGGCAAACCTGTGGAATGCAATGACAAAGAGAGAGTTCTGAAATCTGCAAGATAAAAGCAACCTGTTAAGTAAAAGGCAGTCCTTATAAAATTAATTGCTAATTTCTCAGCAAAACCCATAAAGGCATGAGAGCAGTGGGATGAAATATTTAACTGTTAAAAGAAAATTATTTCAAGAGAGAATTTTATATCTGGCAAGGCTGTCTTATGAATTAGAGACTAACACATTGACTGATAAACAAAAGCTGTGGGAGATCATTGACACTTGACCTGTCCTCTAAGCAATGCTACAGGGAGTTCTTTAGATATAAAAGGAAAGCATAAAGATATAAAGATTTTTAGTAAGGTAACTATCTGGGTAAATATCAGCCCCAGTTTTATATTGTATTGAGTTTTTAATGTAACTAAACTATTTATTTGTACAGATTTTAAAAAGCACGTGCTTGAAAAGTAATTACAAATCTATGATTTAATGGACTGAATGCATAAAGATATAAATTAAACAAGTACAACCACAAAGTGAAGGATAGTGGGGTATAGGAACAATGTTTGTGTATGTTGTTGAAGTTGGTTGGTATCAAATCAAATGAGATTATTATAGTTTTAGGATATTGTATTTAAGCCCAATATTAATGGCAAAGAAAAATCTGAAAATTTACCAGAAGGAAATGAGAAGGGATCTAAATACTACAAAACAAAATATCAAACAGATATGACAGATATTAATGGAAGAATTGAGGAATAAACATGCTATAAAACTAACAAAGTGCAAATTGTAAAATGGTGTAACAAATTTCTACATTAATAATAATTACTTAAATGGAAATGGACTAAACTCTCTATCAAAAGTCAGAGAATGGCATTATGGTTCAAACTATATGCTTTCTATAAGATACTCAAACTTAATTCAAAAACACTTTAGTTGAAATGAAAAAATAGACAAATACTCCATGCAAATAGTAACCAAAAGAGAACTGTGCTAGCCATACAAATGTCAGATAAAATAGTGTTCAAGTCCAAAACTCTTATAAGGACCAAGGAGTATACTATATATTGATAAAGTGGTCAAGTCAACAAGAAGACATACCAGTTATAAGTATTTATGTCCTGATACAGCAAAGGCACAAAACAGTGAAGAAAATATTGAACTTTTGAAAGGTGAGATGATTTCATGATCTAGAAATAAATATCAATACAACCTTTAATAATGGATAAAACATTTAAGTAGAAGATTGAGAAGAAAGTGGAAGACCTGAGTGATACTATAAGCAGTCAAGAGCCGGGATGTATACATAAAACACTTCAACCAATAAGATCAGAATATGCATTCTTCTCTAGTGCACATGGATGTTTCTACAATATGTATGATATATTAGAACACATTACAAGACTTAGTAAATTTAACAAGATTGAATCATATCATGAATGTTCTCTGACAACACCAAAATAATGCTAGAAATAAATAAGAGAGGGATAACTGGAAAATCCTCTGATATGTAGGAATCAGAAAGTATTCCTTAAACAAAATTTATGTCAAAAAAGAAATCACAAAGGCAATTGGGAAATATCTTGAGGTGAATGAGCAAAACCAAAACATACCAAATCTTATGGATGTAGTAAAGGCCTTTGTGAGAGGGAAATTTTTAGCTCTGAATTCTTACAACAAAAAATGAGAAAACTCTCAAATATGAGAACTAAGCTCACAACATCAGGTACTGGAAAAAGAAAAGCATAATAAATTCAAAGAGAACAATTAGAATGAAATTACAAAGATCACAGTGGAGATAAATAAGTTAGAATAAGAAGCACAATAGAGAAGTTCAATGAAATCAAAAGCTATTTCTTTGTAAAGATAAATAAAATTGACTAACTGTACCCAGTTTGGCAAAGACAAAAAGGGAGGTGACAGAAATAAGTAAAATGAAAAATGAAAGGAGGGACATTACCATCCACCCCACAGCAACAAAATGGAGTATAAAAGTATATTATGAAGAATTGTGCCCCAATAAAT
>JAQZBX010046688.1:0-20697 GCA_029593785.1 Cabassous unicinctus | reverse complement strand
GGACTGATGTGGCAAGACCTCACAGCAAGGGGGAGATAAGCAGACACAGAGAAGACACGCAGCGAATGGACACAGCAGCACAAGCAGCAAGGGGGGGATAAATTAAATAAAATAAATAAATCTTTAAAAAAAAAAAGAAAAGTATAGTCCAGCCATGGGGTCAGACCTGGGTCCCGGGTCCTGGGTACTGGGTCCTGGCTCTGCCCTGAGCTCCCTCTGTGACTTTGGGCAGAGTCACTTATTCCCTTCAAGTCCTCAGTTGTGAAATGAGAGGGTCAGACCACATTAACCCTAAGTTCCTTTCAATGGCACAATGCTCTGGCACTCTGCCTGTACTACCTCCCACAGTGGAAATTACGCTCATAAAGCAGTAACTGGGGCTTTGACCTAAGGCCTAAATTCAGAATTATTTGACCATGAGGCTTCCATTTCACATAGCGAGGCCTGCAGGGGCCTCAGAGGGCATCTGTGTTGGGGGCACTCATAGCCGACCAACCAGGAAGAGAATCCACCAGGACCGTGGGTTAACCCCATCTCATGGGTGGGGTGAGAGCATCCCCTCTGGAGCCTCCCTGGGAGATGGGCTGATCCTTCAGGGTGTGTGTGTGTAGAAGGGAGTGTGGGAAGCCACAGGGGCTGCCAGCTGGACACCCGGGCACAGATCCAAAGCCTACCCAGCTGCCTGCTCGTCTCCTCTGGCCCTCACAGTCTGGCCAGCTCTGGGGAACCCACATCCCAGAAGCAGCAGTTACCATCTGCACATCCTCCCAAGGCCTCTGTCCTTTTCAAGAGTAGAAAACCTGTGCTCAACAGGCACAAATAATATTGGGAGGAAATTCCATTCTCCAAAAAAAATATAAAACACAAAAGTAGAAAGAATTAAAGTCAATTGAGGAAGACCTCTTGAATTACTAGTAATGACAGTAAAAATGCTGCTAATGTTTATTAAGAACTTAGTAGGATGTGAGGGTGACCTGGTTGTGACGTCTGCCACTCTTCTGGTTGCCAGCGTTGACTCAGCTGATCTGGCTGGTTAGGCGAGTTCCCCTTCCACCCTCCCGTAGTTGCATGCTTGGTCAAAGGGGATGACCTTCCCCGAAGACTAGGTGCTCTGAACTGTGCTCAGCCCTTGACATGAACGATCTCATTTAATTCAGGAGATAGTTAGGATTTTTATCCCCATTTTACAGGTTGGGAAACTGAAGTTATAGAGTCACTCATGGTCTTACAAGTAATATGCTCTTTTAAAGACTCCAGTATGGAAGCATGGCTCTAGGCAGGTCAGAAGGTCTACACAGACCCTACACATGGAATTTCTCTTGCTCCCAAGTGTCAGCAGGTAGCATTTGGGACATTTTAGTCAGTGTGGCTGAGGTTATCTTAAAGCACTTCTGATTTCTTGAGGAAGGAGATGATGTGAATCCAAGACCCAAGTCGCTTCCTGGGTGGTGGTGGTGGTGAGTCTTGCTAATTAAAGGCATTTCACCTGAATTGTTTAGATTCATCATTGCTTTTCATGTCATCCACGGCCATTCTGTCACTCATCCATTCATTTATTCAATCAGTAAAAACTTATTGAAATGCATCTCTGAGCAGTTAATGTCTGCTGCTAAGGTTTCCACTATAGATGCAAGGAAAAGAAGGTCCTCATGCTTTCTGTCTATCTGATTTGTGGCAGCCAAGATTGAATGGGAGAATACAGGAAATTCCAGAAACATGAGGAAGGGGAAATAATCTTTGCAACTCAGAAGTAAACTTGTAAACAGTGAATAGCCTTTTTACGTCACAAAAGGAATCTTTTTGAAGTTTGGATATACATGAGAAGTGTTGAAAGACTATTTCCCTTACACTCTGGCCTTCTGGTTGATTCCTTCTGGTTAAAGCTTTAATAATTTTGAAAGGTTAAAAAAAATAAAACTTGATTAAAAGCAAGCCAGTGGCTCCAAAAAATAAAAATAAAAAATAAAATAAAATAATAAAATAAAATAAAAACTTATTGAAAACCCTATGTATGCCATGCATTATGCAAAATACTGGGGATCCAGAAAACAGGCATGCTTTTTCCTTGTCCTCAAGGCTTTCCTGGGCCAATGCTATTGACTAGGAGTTGAGACCAAAGTCCCATGGAAAGCACACCTCCTGGCCCACTGACTCCTTCCCTAGTCTACCTGAAATTCTACTTGGGTTCAAATCAGGCAAAAAATTTACAACTTGATAATTTTTTGTCCAACTGCAATTCCTTGGACTTTTACCTGTTTGTATTGAGTTGGTTTTAGTTCTGAACACGCCAAAGAGGATAATGTGCCTCACACCTGGGTAATGAAGCCCTGAACCCACACAGCCTGTGCCTGGGGGCAGGGAGTCCCAACTCTCTTGCCTTAGGACCCGGTCTGTGTGAACCGTCTCCAGAATACAAAGCCCAAAGGACTGGATGGCAGCAGCTACAACTAGCTGGGAGAGGACAGCTTAGGGAGCGTTTGGGGGTCTGTGGTCCTTGAGGTTTTGCTAGGCTAGGCTGCTGCTCCCCTCCCCCTCCTGCTAACCCCAGGCTTCCTTCCCTGCAGCCTTCACCAGGGTCTACAGGGAGCGGCCCCTCCCTCAGGCTGTGTAGCCGGATGGACCTCTGAGGCTTCCCTGTGACTCCGAAGGGGGAAGAGGGCTCCTGTGGTGTTTCTGAACAGCAGGCTTCCTCCCTGTTTCCACGAGGACTCCTAGCCCCCTGGCTGATGGGGTGTCAGTCCTTCTGTCCCATCTTTGAGGCTACCACCTAAAGAATCCAGAAATTCTTCTCTCCCGCCCACTTGACCAGGGAGTTGATCTCCCCATTCTCTGGAGTGGGGAGGAACATCCTCTGCCTCAGCACCACCTCCTGCTGCACCTCCGTACTTTCACCTTCACGCCAAGAGGGGCCCACTGCTGCCCTGAGGGCGCTGGTGCAGGTCACCAGGACCGGGTTGGGGCCTTCCCGCGCCTGCAACACAAAGGCCTCCACAGTCCCCCTCTTGCCAAGGTTGAGCCCCCTCCCCGTCACCTCGCCTAGCTCTTGCAGGGTGAGCCCCTCGCTCCCACAGCAGGCTTTTTGCCCTTTGTTCCCCATGTTAGGCCCGTCCAGCCCCAGTCTGGGTTCTCGCTGCAATCAAACCCTGGGCAGGTAGCCCCTGCTTGGGGCTGGGTGACGTCCCAGACTCACAGATGAATCAGACACATCCTGCCCCAAGGAGCTCCCAGTGCTGACCAGGTGGCGATTGCCAGGGCTTCGTGAATAACCAGAACCAGAACCAGAAATTGAGAAGACGAGGCTGAGGGGCTCCACTCCTTACCAGCTCTGACAGCTGGCTTACTCTCAGACTCCTCTCAACTCAGGCTCCCCCGTCTATAAGATGGGGGTCATACCAGGTTCTCTTTGTTTGTTTTGTTGTTGTTGTTTTTGTTTTTTTAGGCAGGTACCAGGGCTTGAACTCAGGACCTCATACATGGGAAGCAGGTGCTCAACCACTGAGCTACACCCACTCCCCGGGATCATACAGTTTTGGGTTACTGTGATATGCCTGGCTCATTGTAAGCCTTACATATGTGCTAGCTTATATTATTACTAATATCCCCATGTCATACCCAAAGGTGCCAAATGAATGTCAATTTATTTTCTGAATGGATTAGTAAATGAGACTGGAGAAATAGGATCAATATAAATGTGTCTATCTCACAGACTTGTGAGCTCCAAGGGTGTATGGAGTGGACCCCTATCAATAAAATAGGTACAATTTACGACCTATTATATGCAAAGCACTTTACATCTATTATTTCCTCCCTCTCTCTTCCCCCTCCCCCTATATAAACTTCAGATAGGGAGCTATAATTATTCTCAGCTTAATGCTGAGGAAACTGAAGCTCAAAGGCTACCTGATTATTTCTGTCACAATGCTGTTCTCTTTGCCTAGAATGTAAAGCGTTTTTGATGATGTGATGATCTTTACTCTGAAAGATAATTTTCTCTACTGATGTTAGACATAATAAACAAAACCAAGGCAAAATAGTTTTTTTAAAAAAAAAAAATCAATTTTATTGATACTTATTAGTAAAGCATAAAATTCAACTAAATTGTACAATCAATGGTATTTGGTATAATAACATTAGTTGTGCGTTTGCCACTTCCATTATTATTAGCACATTTTCATTATTTCAATAGTAATAATAATAAGCAAAAAACAGCCAAGCAAACAAACAAGAAAATTCTTCACCTCTCAATCTCACTGTTTCCCCTGCTGTACATAGCCGCTATTTCTGGTTATTCTTGCACAATTATTTATTTATTAAGCAGTTTTATTGAGATATATTCATATAGCATATGATCTACTCAAAGTGTATAATCAATGGCTTTTAGTATAATTATAATGTTGTTAATTCATCACCACAAAAAATTTTAGAACAATTTCATTACTCCAAAAAGAAAAACTCCTTAGCATCCTTCCCCAGCCCTACATAATCACTAATCTAATTTCATCTTTATAAATTGATTTATATTTACATTTTATATAAATAGAATCATACAATCTGTAGTACTTTGTCTGGTTTCTTTCACTTAGCATAATGGGTTTTTTTTTGTTTGCTATTAATATTTTGTAGTATTAACATACATTTGTTCAGCTTCAAAGATAAATGGTCTTATATATGTAATTTTACCCATATTCATATTTCACATGAGGTTTTACTATGGTATACAGTCCCATGCTACATTTCTTAGCTTTCCTTTTAGTAACATACATGACCTTAGACTTTCCCTTTAAACCACTTTCATACACACATAACAGTACTGCTAGTTACAAACATTATGTTGCTCTTTCACCTTTTCTATTCATTTCCAAAGGTTAACATACAACTTTTTATCAATTCTGCCCAAGTTTACCTCAGCTTTCCATTCTCTAAACTCATTCTATTTTCTGTTGACCCACATTCAAGTTAGTAACTTCATGAGATTACACAATAGATTTAGTTCATAGTAATGCAGTCATACAGTATTTGTCCTTTTGTGTCCGGCTTGCTTCACTCAACATAATGTTCTCCAGGTTCATCCATGTTGTCATATGCTTTACAACTTCATTTCTTCTTACAGCTGCATAATATTCCATCGTGTGAATACACCACAGTTTGTTTATCCATTCATCTGTTGATGGACACCTGGGTTGTTTCCAGCTTTTGGCAATCATGAATAATACCTCTACGAATATCAGTGTGCAGATGTCTGTTCGTGTCACTGCTCTCAGTTCGGGGTATATACCTGGTAGTGGTATTCTACAAATCTATATTCAACTTCTTTAAGAACTGCCAAACAGTCCTACACAGTGGCTGTACCATTCTGCATTCTACATTCTACATTCCCACCAATAGTGAAGAAGTGTTCATAACTCTCCACATGCTCTCCAACACTTGTAGTTCTCTCTCTTTTTAATAGCTGCCATTCTGATAGGTGTGAAATGATATCTCATTGTAGTTTTGACTTGCATTTCAAGGGAAAATAGTTTTGAAGATACTTATGCGATGGTCAGGCTTGGTGACCTTTCCCCTCAAATGGGTAAGGCAGGAAAAAGATTGCACAACTTCAATTGTGAACTTCAGGAGGCAGTGAGTCATGATTACCTGGGACTGAAACAGACAATCCTGGCTCATCAACTCAGGAACAGGCCTATGTGACCTGGCTGGCTTGCTACTCGAGACGCTCGTGCTCTGGTTCAGGTAGTGAGGGTGGGCATTGGGAGAGGGTAGACGGAAGCCCTGGCAAGGTCAAAAGTGTGCTGCAAGGAAAAAACTCTGCTTCAGAGTGTCAGGTGCTGGCCGCATTCCTTACCTGCTGTGTCGTTTTGGACAAGTTACTTACCATCTTACAGGTAACCTAAATGGGGATAATGTGTCATAGAATTGTTATAAGGATTGACAACACTGTACAAAAAGGATAATAAACATAGGAAAAAATACTGGCTTTCAATCATAATTAAATTCATGTAAACTGAAAAATCATGTGAGATAATTTTTCAACCCATGGACAATCAGTGGAACAGGACCTTCATATTTAGTTGGTGGGAGGACAAACTAGTGTAGCAGCTGTTGAAGGTGATTAGGCACCAAGAATCAAAATGTTTAATGCACATACTTTTTGATCAAGGAATCCCACTGCTCTGAAATTATCCAACGGATATTATAAGTTTAATTAGGCTATTGGCTTGATTGCTGTAGTAGAGATGCAGAACAATAGTGGCTTCAATACAATAGCAGTGTATTTCTTTCTGGAACAGTAAGGCCTGGTCAGTCTAGTGGGGCGGGAGTGTGATAGACTTCTGCTATATCCCATTGACCAGAATTTGGTCATGTGGCCATACCCAAATGCAGGGATGCTGGGAAATGTTGACTTAATTATGGGCAGCCATGTGCTAACTAAAATTAAGGAGATATATGACTAAAGAAAGTAGAAGAGGTTGGCTAATAGGCATATAGGCATAAGGATGTTCATTTTACATTTTTGTAACTGGAACACTTGATTAAAAATCTAAATGAAAATCTGCCAGTAGGAGCCTAGTTAGAGAATGCTACATTTGTTCGGTGGAATACTATGCAGCAATTAAAAGTAAATGTGGTAGACATTTATCTGCTAATAAGGAAAGATGTTGAAGATATACGAAGTGAGGAAATGTTGTTGCAAGACCATTAGAGTAAAAAATTTAAAAAACATTCATGGGACTTAGGTACCTAAACAATTAATAGAAGGACATACTTCAGAGCAAATGGCAAGGGGCAATCTGGGAACTTTTACATCCCATTTCTCATCCTTCTGAGAGGATGGATGGAAAGAAATGGAAGGTTCTTGCCACACGCAGGCACTACGTTTTCTAAGGAATATATACATATATGTATATATAAAGAATTACTTATACCATTAAAAGAGAGGCAGATTTATAAGCACTGACATGGAAAGATTCATAAGACATTAAATAAAAAGGGAGTTGGAAAATATGTAGAATATGATCCCATTTATGGGTTTAAAAGGAAAAAGTGTGTGTGTGTGTATATCTGAGTGTAAAGTCAGACTAGTCTCTGGTTCCCAGGAAGCACTCATATATGTTATCTTTTATGTTACAAATGTAACTGTGTATGAACAGATCTGAAATCATACACACCAGCCATGGAGAAGGGGGACATGACATCTGCCAGGAGTGAGAGCAGGGGTGGGTGTCAAGGGTTATTCCCCCTTTTCTCATATACATTTGTATTGTTTCAATTTTACAAGCATATATTCATGTATTTTTTAAATTTCTTAATGAGAAAACCTGTTAATCTATGTAAAGTTCATGGTACCTGATGTATATTTGGGTCTCAGTGCATACAGCCTGGGATTTTGTAGTTCCAGTGTTCACAGCCCTCTGGAGTCATCCATGCCTTAAAGACTTAGATGACCATAATTCAAACCAGAATCCAGGGAGCTCCAGGAAGTCTAGGGTTCTCTGAGCATCAGTTGTCACCTCTGACTCTGAACTGATGGCTCAGCCTGTTCCATCACCTCTGGCCAGCCCACCCACCTCCCCCAGGGGCTTCTCTCCCCATCCCTTTGCCCTTTCTCGCCTCCAGGACGGGGTGAACACAGAACTGGCCAGCTGTGGCAGACTCGCTGAATGAAGACTTGGACATAACTTCAGAGAATTAAAACATGGGGGTGAAAAGCCAAACACTCCATATGGGATAAAAAAGCTGTGACTTGGGGGAAACATGTGGCTCAAACAATTGGGCTCCCGTCTGCCATATAGGAGGTCCAGGGTTCAATTCCTGGGGCCTCCTGGTGGAAGGCAAACTAGCCCTCATGGTAAGCTGGCTCAGCAAGATGCTGCAACAAAAAGAGACTCAGAGGAAGGACAATAAGAGACGCAGCAGACCAGGAAGCTGAGGTGGCGCAAGAAATTGAGCGCCTCTCTCCCACTCTGGAAGGTTGTGGGATCGGTTCCAGGTGCCATCTTGAGAAGACAAGCAAACACAGAAGAACACACAGAGAGCAGACAGCAAGTACAAAACAATGGGGGTGGGGGGGATAAATAAATAAATAAATTCTTAAAATAAAAATGCTGTGACTTTGGGCAATTCACCCTCTTGAAGTCTCTGGTTTCTCGTCTGTAAAATGGGGAACAAATCTCTGTTTCCAAAGGCTGTGTAAGGATTAGGGAGAATAGATATGCAACTCTTAGCTCTGTCACTACCTTGAATACACAATAAGGACACATTTCACTTACTATTCAAAATAAATTATCATTATCATGAGATTTGCTTGCCTCTCCAGGGAACCAGGATAAATCCACTAATGCCAGGGGCAGGGGCAGCTTAAGGCATCAGGTCCTGGCTGCGATTTCCTTGTGGAGAGAAACTTGGAGCATTCACCGGCCTGGCGTGGCATAGGAATCTGGGCTGTTGCTGCCACTCAGGGTGAGGACTAAAGCCCTGAACTGTCTGGCTCCCGGGCACCCTCCTCCTCTCCTGCTGGAAGCCCTGTGCATGCACCTCACTGAAGCCAGGCTCCTACAGGCTGCTGTGGGTCCTGCCCACCCCTGCCTCGGTTCCCTTGGGGACAACGGGGAGTGGGGGGAGGCACCATGACTGCAGAATGTGCACAACTGCATGTTCCACTTTTCTCTATCTGCTCGACCTTGACTGGGGGACCCCTCATCTTATGTACCAGGCTTGTGCTCGGGTGTGTTCTTTAACTCAGCTCTTTGAGCTCTTTCTCTCTCAAGCATACATGCACACACACGTGCACACACAGGGCCCTTTCCAGCGCCAGTAAGTAGAGTTTGAAGTGTTGCCATGACTAGAAATTCCCCACCCTCACCAGCTCTGGGTCCCAGCCAGTAACCCCCCAATGCACACCCCCAAACCCACCCCACTAGTAGAGGCCACCACTCTGTCCTGTCTCAGTCCCGTGGCCCAACACCACTTCCCCAGAAGGTGCCGTCCCTCCTCCCTGCCCCATATAGATAAAGTACCTAGCATGCACTTGACACAGGCTTGCAGTTCCACGCCCAATAAACAGTAACTGTGATCATTTGATTCTCTAATCATCTGTCCTGAGGACCTATCTGGAATCTAGTCATTAGAATTCTTACCCATCCTCACAAGGGTGACAGTAGGTGCTGCAAGAACTTTTATTGAGAATTATAGACACCATCACAGTAAACACTGGGCCTGCATTAGAATCCACATGACATGTTGTATCATTGCTGGGATGCCAGCACAGTAGTTAAACTGATTTGAAACTTCCACTGCACAATGAAGTGGAACAAGAACCATTTTAATGGGCTATAGGAAACAGCTTGGAAATGACTAAAATGTCCACCAGAGTAGTGGAAGAAAGGAAAGAGAGAGAGAGAGAGAGAGAGGAAGGGAAGGAGGGAGGGAGGGAAGAAGGAGAGGAAGGGAGGAAGGAAGGAAAGAAGGAAAGAGAGAGAGAGGACTGTTCTTTTGGCAGGCCCTTTGCCATTCAGTCACATAACTGAACCCCAGGTCCCCTAGAGACTTGCTGAGGATGGGAGAGTGTGGACTAGATGGGATCTACCTCTCTTGGCCATGCTGGAAGGAGGCAGACACGCAGGAGGCTATCACACGTTCCAGCCCACTTCTCTAGGGTAGAAGCCTCAATCCTTCACCCCTCCCTGCATCCAGACCCTTGCTGTGGCCTTATCATAGGCGAAGGGCTCTCCCCTTGCCTTTGACCTTGGCTGCGTGACCTGCTTCGGCCAATGCTGTGGAGGGAGTAACGGTGTGCAGTTCTGGGCCTTACCGGCCCTTGCACGTCTGCATTGCTGTGAGAAGTTACCCCTGGGGAACTGCTGGCCCTTCGGCCTGGGCTAAACAGGGTGTTTAGCCGCCCCACAGACCGGCAGAGAGGGGCAGAACCACCCGGGGGGAGCTCGGCCTGGGTGGGCAGAGCCATCCAGCTGACGCGCAGATCACGATAATAAACGGCTGTTGTTTTAAGTCCCTGCATGTGGGGTGGTTTGTTATGTGGCAAACGGATTCATAGCCCATCGTGGCCTGCCAGGGCAGCCCAGCGGCCTGACCCCGGGGGCCTTGGAGGGCTCTCATGCTCTCTGCAGCTTTCCTTTCCGCCCCGGCACCTGGTAGTTCCCTGCATGCTTACCTGCAGCTCCCAGAGTGGACTTTTTCCTTTTTTCCCCCCTTTTAGCTGCAGAATTCTTATTTCCAAGGCAATCTCCTATGCATCCTCATATATGTAATTGGTGTAATCCCCTTTACTAGTTTGGGAACAATATACATACTTTCATTTCCGATTTGCCCTTCAGGTGCTCACCTGCCCTAGAGGAAGCCTAGCAGCTCCCTCTTGAGGCCTTGAATTGTCCTAAGAGTCGGGATGACTCACCATGGAGGGCTCAGGACTTCTTCTAAACTTCCGGCAGAGAGACTGGGGGGCGGGTGTCAGATCCGGCCTCTGGGAGGCCCAGGCCTCAGCTGTCATTGCTTCTGTGGCTGCCACAGGGCGTCTTGGTGAAAACTGGTCCTGCACAGCCCTGTGTGACCTTCCTCTGCACTGCTGGGAAGACGCTCAACCTGGTCCAGGTCCTGCACACGGGGAACCAAGGTTACAGCCCTTTTATATCACACTCGCACATTTTGCTGTTATTTCCTCAGCATGACTGTCATGCCAAGGCTCCCAAGTCTATAGGCGCTGACAGCCCAAGCCTCGCATCATGAGAGAAACAACCCCAAACCTGACCCAGGAACAGAGTCTACGTGTGCTCTTCCCGCTGACGGATGTCCTCCTGGGGTCGCTGTTCCTTTGTTGACAGTGAGCCTTGGAGATGACCGTGTCAGAAAGTCCTAATACTGTTGAACATTTATTCTTACAGAACCACCAATTGTTCCCCAATATCTACTCCACCTTTGTCTCTCATAACACTTAAAAGCAAGTATAATATTCAAACATTAAAAATATGAATTTCTTACAAATAGCGAATAAACACATGTCAAAGACTTTAAGTCACTTGTTAATGAGGGAAACAAAATCGTAAGGCTGTTTCAAAGAGCATTTGAGGCACTGGGGTTTATATAGTCTTTTTTTTTTTTTTTTTTAAAGAATTTGGACTTTATTCTCTAGAATAGTGGTTTCCATTTTTTTTTTTTTAAGATTTATTTATCTATCCTCCCCCTTGCTGCCTGTGCTCGCTGTGTCCATTTTGCTTTGCGTTTTTCTGTGTCTGCTTGTCTCCCCCTGTTGCGTCATCTTGCTGCGTCAGCTCGCCATGCCACGCAGGCCGGCTTGCCTTCACCAGGAGGCCCCAGGAATCGAACCCGGGACCTCCCATATGGCAAACGGGTGCCCAACCAATTGAGCCACAGCCGCTTCCCTATATAGTCTTATTTTAAAAAGAATATTAGATAAATAGGTTAGACACAAAACAGGTTAATGTCCTACAGACCAATTAAGCCTAACCTTCGAGGTTGTCTTTTCTTCTGGACATGAATTATTTGCAGCTACACAATTCTACAAGTTAACGTGTAACTTCAAGGAGTCTGAGCCCTTAATTAAAATAGTAAACAGCAAACTCAAACAATAGCAGATTCTCCTAGAATATTAGTAATCCTTGGACAAGCGTATTAAACAATGTTTCAGTATGATTTGGAAATGGCCTGCCATTAAATATCCTCTTGGCCTTATTTCCAGGTTTTAGATAGTTTTTCTGCATAGTTGTCAGGTTACCCTTTCAATCAACTGTTTTTCAGCAATAGCAGCTGGTCAAGCACAAGTCCTCACAGCTGAGTGATACAGAAGAGCTATCACACAGCTACTGATACTGAGCAGTGCCAGGCACAGGGAGAAGTTGCTGAAAGTGAAGATAGAATGCCAATGACAAAGGGCCAAACTTCCCAGCTCTGTCAACAAGCTCTATTGCCTTTACCAGGGGTCCAATCCCTGGTTAATCAGATCATCTGTCAGTCTGTCTTCATTCTAGGTACCCACAGTTGTCCAAAGACAGGGCTGAAAGGAATGTGTCCCTTCTCTGAACCCCTGTACAGCTCTGTATCTTCCTCAAGGCCCTTTCTGCCTTTCAGAGTGACTTCTGCATATTACAGAATATTACCATTTTAAGAATATTTGCATTTTGTCACTTCCTGTAGCCGCTACAGGGTTTATAAAGAGGCCCACCACATAATAAATGCTTAATGTAACCTCGTTCATGATTAACTACACCTCCCTCTGTCCCACCACATGCATCCGTAGTGCATATATCCTGCAAACGTGCTCTAAACTTTCCTCTTCCATCTTTTTCTGTCCCACCTAGAATGTGATCTCCTTTTCTCTGCTCATCGCTGACCAATACCCTCCTACCCATTCTTTGAGATTCAGTTCAGATGCCAAGAGACTCCAAGGAGTGTATTCTCCCTACTCACCATGGATAACTCTCTGCTCTTGACCAGTTTTCTATTTGGGGCTCATTCTCAACCTGCTGTGTATTGCAGGTCATTTGCATTTCACGCTGCCCAGGGTAGGGAGGTCCAGAGACCAGGACCAGGTCTCCATCCTCTTTGTGTTCATCAGGCAGTGCTTTACCCCTAGTGATGCTAAATAAATGTTCTCTGACTCAGAGGCTGGTCAAGTGACTTCAGGGACGGTTGTTTCTGCCTTTGGTAGCAAATTATTTCTTGTTTGCTGTTGGTAGTGTTCCAGGGCCCATCCATCACCTGCGGGAGTCAGGCCTCAGAGATGCTGAGCAGGGCACATATGGCGGCCCGACTTCTCCCGTGGGAAGGGAGTCCGCAGTGAATGGCTGAGCTCAGCTGGAGCCTGTGCCTTCATGCTCTACCAGCAGCTCCTCACTCCCTTTGCTCCTGGAATGGGCGGAGGAGGCGGCAGCCGCTGCCTTTTCTACTGTCCCTGTCTTCATGCCACCATAGGGCACAGCCTGGACCTGATATGAAGCCAAGAGTTCTTCAGTGCACAACCAAAGAGCCATATGCTTCTGCTGGAAAAGGCCTGAACTCTCCTTGCAGTTGTAATCTCCAAGAGAAGCAGTATAGACTTGATAACTCAGGCAGAGAAGTGCTAGATGCTACTCAATGGGCGGTCCTCGGACCAGCAGCAGGACCTTTCCCTGGAGCTTATGAAAGATGCAGCATCTAGGGTCCCAGCCCACACTTCCTGAATCAGAACCTGCATTTCAGCAAGACCCTCCAAGTTCTTCGTAGGCGCATCAGAGTGTGAAAAGCACTGACCTACTTAATACCCAGGCTCATTTGTAAGTGTTCAGTCCAACCAAACTTGCAGCACCCACAATGAAACACCCTGAAAATTCACCTGGGAAGGTTCTGGAGTGGTTTAGCTGGGGGTTGGCTGGGATTTTGATTGTTTGATGGCAAGGGTCCAGAAATGCTCAAATTTTGTCTTATTTTTTACACACACAAGTGACAAGTGCACAGTAGGAGTCAATGCACCACTTAGCTGAACTGTAACCCAGGGGCCTCTTTTTTTTTTAACAAATCAATTTTATTGATACATATTAATAAAGCATACAATTCATCCAAAGTCTACAATCAATGGTATTTGCTATAATAAAATAGTTGTGCACTCATCATTTCAATCATTATTAGAGCATTTTCATTATTTCAATAATAATAATAATAAACAAAAAACAGACAAATGAGAAAATTCCTTACCTCTCAATCTCTCTATGCTCCCTCCACTGTACATAGCTGCTGTTTCTGGCTATTCTATCCAAAGTGTATAATCAATGGCTTTTAGTAAAATCACAATGTTGTTGTACATTCATCATCTCAAACATTTTAGAACAATTTCATTACTTAAAAAGAAAGACTCCACACCCCTCAGCATTCCTTCCTCAGACCTATATAACCACTAATCTCCTTTCTTCTTTACCAGAAGCTTCTTTGCAGGTTGGGGTAGAAGCTGGATAGGAGCCCACAGCTGTGGTTCCTAGCCCACTCCTGGATCGCGATCTCAGGCTGCATGGAAAAGATGTTGGGAGTTGGGGACAGAATTCAATGCTGGGGCCCAACTAGGGCTAGCCCTCCATCCATGCCCCCACCCCCTGCCACCCCCAGCCACAAAAAGTAGTGGAGAGAGGCCGAGAAACCAGTAATGGGCTTGCTCACTGGTAAAGAGTGGTCTGATGAATGTCTGGGGACTCTGACCGACCCTCCCTGGGAGGGTGCTAGGAAGGCAGCAGGAGTGGGGATGGGGTGAGGGAGGGTGGAAGTTCCTGGACACTCACAGAAGCAGCAGTTCAACTCCACAGAGGCTGTGCTGACAGAGCACTGGGACCTCGGTGGATGTATCTACCTAAATGTCCATAAAAACATTTTTTTTTTTAGATACTTTGGTTCTTTCTTTTTAAAACTGCTTATTGAGGTATGAAAATTCACTTTTATGTGTACACTTCAATGATTATTCACATATTTACAGAACTGCACAACCATTACTGCAATCTAATTTTAGAACATTTCCATCACCTCTGGAAGAAGCCTTGTGCCCACCTACAGCTACTCCCCATTCCCACCCCTGGCCAGAGGCTAATGTCCATCTACTTTCTGGCTCTCTAGGTTTGCCTTTTCTAAATGCCCAGAGATTTTCGAGTTCAGGAAGTTTCCTTACCTAGATTTCCCAATTCCCCTCACAGGGTCCATCTGCTATCAGAGGAAAGAATGATTCAGAAATGCCTGAGGCATTGACACATGGTGGGTGCGCAGGATGAATTGTAGAAAAATGGTGCTACCATTATAAGAGCATTTGGATTTTGTAAGCGGAGGGGAGGGAGTGATTTCAGAGGAACGAGCCCTCTAATGGTACTTCAGACTCTGTGGCAGACCAGAACCACAGAGAAGAGCCTGCCTCACCGCGGGTGAGCCTGGCGGGCTCCTGATGGCGAGACTTGGTATCTTTAGAACAGGTGCTCCTTGCCCAGAGCCAGGCGCTTCCTGTCCACAAGGTGTCCAGAGCTAGAAAGAGTTCACCCAGTCCCCACCCCTGACTTCAGGCAGGGACGTGCAACAAGCTCCCTGGCCATGCACACGTGCCCTTCCCTTTGACCCCCTGGGTTACCCCTGACCATCTTACTCTGCCTTTTCTCTGTTTCCCAGTGTTTTTGCAATTGATTTCCAGCTCTGTAGTCCCCAGCCTTCAGGGTCCTCTGTTGTGGGAATTTATTGTTTTGATTGCTTGGCATAAACTTCAGCCCTTTTTCAGGAACAAGAAACCTCCTTCTGGTGGGAAACACTTACCTCCTGTGACAATTATTAAGTAATTATCTTTTCTGCTCTAACCAGCTCCCCCCTTTTTATACTGCTTTGGGATGCTGGGCTGAGACTCCACAGGCCGTATTTCTATTTTTCCTGCTAGGCTCTGCAGACAGGGCATTACAGGGAAACTGAAGGCAGGAGGAGGATGAAGGAATTTCTCTTTCCAATGGTGCTTGATTGGCTTGCATTTTTGGTGTTTCTTTTTAAAAGCTTTATTAAGGTGTAATTTACATACCACCCCATTAGCAGTTACTCCCCATTCCCACCCCCAGCCCTTGGTAACCACTCGTTGACTTTCTGTCTCTATTGATTTGCCTTTTCAGGACATTTCATAAAAATGGAAGCATCTAGTATGCTTCATCATATTTTTGAGGTTATCCGTGTATCAGTACTTTGTTCCTGTTTATCGTGGAATAGTGTCCTATTGTGTGGATTGTGTGGCTGGACCACATTTTGTTTATTCACCTGCGATTATTGCATCACCCTAGCCTGCTTCTTCACCCCAGCAGCACAATGCCTTCCTGTGGCAGCAGCTGAATCCAGTTGGAAGATTTGCCAACTCTCACTGAACCAGCCTTATTGCATTTCCCTCAGAGACCCCAGCACCAGCCAGCCGTGTCCCCTCCTCAGCAGTCTGGGTCCCAGCCCCTGGGGCCCCTCCTTTACATTTCTAAGTTTTAATTATCCTAACCTCTTCTCTTTGCTTCCCCAGGCCTCTGGTTAGTAACTGTTTCAGGCAGTTGCTAACTCAGTGATCCATCAGAGCTGTCATTTTATGCTTTCAGTTACTCAATTAATAGCTTTATACCTGTTTAGAAATTCTCTATATTAAATTTTCTCTGTTCAATAGCTCCTGTGGTTTCTGTATCTCGACTGCTCCCATTCCAGCATGTGGACTGAGTGGCAGCAAATGCCTTTTATGATGCTTGACGCCCTGAATAGCCTAGAGGTGAGCATATGAGCCCAGGAGGGTTAATCAGACCCCTTCTCTGGGATTTTTTTTAAAACTGAAGCTTGGCTAGAGGAGCGGGGTAAGTGGTACCTTTTTCCCCTCTGCTGAAGCTGGGGTGATGGTGGGCCTGGGAGCCGTCTGTGCCATGATTCCAGCTGCCTGAAAAAGCAGGCCTGAGAGGACAGAGCCAGCAAGCGGAGACAGGGGCGGGGAAAGAAACCCACAGGAAGAACATCCTGACAACACTGGTGTCCTTGGAGTCCTGGTTCCAACTAGGTGGCCCCCAGAACAGCGCTGATTGTGTGAGCTAATCTGGGTCTTTCTAATAAATGTCACTTCCTTCCCCCACTCCCAACTCTTACACTGCCTGGAATGTGGCTTCCCCATCTTTGAGCTTTACTCGTGGTTTTAGCTTCTCTGGTGGTCTTTGTCCCACCCCAACTTCATCCCCAAACCCTGTCCCCCCGGCCTCCCCTCTTTGCATTACTCTAGCGACTAATGGAAACTTGTCTTTTCAGGCCTCAGCCTTTAAGCAGCAGCAGAGGGAGTGCTGTGGCCAGCAGCCAGCCTCTGTGGGGCTGGGGAATGCAGAGGCACATGGTTCTATTCTCCTTGTCTGCAGGGTGCCAGCTGCTGCCTTCCATGTGCCATGTATCAGCATGCAGCCTGGAGGGAGCTGGGCGGTGAGGTGGCGCCTTGGGAATGGAGACTGGAACGAAACCCAAGCCAGTCCAGGAGTCTGCCAGGTTGGGAGAAGTGTCCCAGGTTCCTCTTGGATGTCAGCATGGGGTGGGTCTCCTTGGACATTGAGGACTTGTAAAGTGACAGTGCAGGTCTCAGAGCTGGTTGGAGGGGCCGGCACAGCCGGAGCCCAGAGCAAGGCCTTTTGGCAGGGGGGAAGCTCACACATAAGCAAATTACCACAACGGGATCAAGAGCTGATTGCACCTGCTTTTGCTCATCCCTGCAAGAAGCACAAGCGCAGAGGGACTTCCCGGGACTTAATGCAGCTCCAGCCTCAGATCTTCCCCTGCAGGGCCCCGTAAGGAGTCTAGAGTGTTCCAGTGGGGCAGGGAAGCCAGGTTGCAACAAGGGAAGCATAGCCACACAGGCATTTCGGGTCAATTGCCAAAAGACCTCAGAATAGAGGACCCTGACTGACAAGACACCAGCAGGATGTTGTGGTTCCTCTTCTCTTTCTAAATAAATATTCACTTTTGTACCTAGTTTTTTATTTGCATTTTTTCTTAAAGAGGGTTCCCAAATAATCACCATCCTCCTGAAAATTGTGTCTGCCTTTGAGGGGGAATTGAATACATTTTTATTAAGTAAATAACAGAATGAATCAACAAATCAATCAAAACTATTTAAAGTGAAACACTGGCATAGGGAAAACAGTGTATGTGTGAATTCTCTCCTCCCAGCCTCCAGGGCAGCCCAGCTATCCATCAAGTGAGCCGAGAGGTCAGCTCAGCTGCCCGGGTCATCCACCTGGGCGGCCGTGGCAGGTGCTCTCAGCTTTGGAAGCTTTGAACCTCAGTCCACCAGATGCCTGTGGATCGGAACTCCCTGGAGCCAGAACTGGGTCCCTTCCTAGCTCTCCAAGCTGGTCCTGACAGCTCTGCCTCACCAAGCATGAGGTGGCTTGGGAGAGAGAGTGCAGGGCTCGAGCCAGACCCTCCACAGCCCAGACCCCTCTAATCGGTGGGGGAGGCAGCGACAGCAATTGGCAGTAAGTATCCTGGGCAAGTCTGTTTTCCTCTCTCTGAAAGGGGTGAAGGACTGCCGCTTTGCAGGGTTATTGTGGGGATTAGACTCTCTATCTGAAATCCCCTGGGGCTTAATATGTAGCAGGTGCCAAATAATGCTCATTCCCCTCCCAGTTTTCTTTAGAGCCTCTCAGTAGCCCCCTGACAGGGCGGGAGGTTGGTTCTCACTGAGTTAGAGAATTGGCTCAGCTCAGGGCTGGCAGCGCCCAACCCGTGCCCCTCTCTGAGGAAACGGCCCTGCCTCCACACGGGGACTGCCAGCCATGCTCCCGAGGCAGGTCACTTGACTTCCCCCCTCTCTGTCTCCTGCTTCCGTCTACACAATGGAGAAATTGCCTTGCTCCCTCCCAGGGGAATTTGAGACCACTAGTGAATGACACATAAGTGCTTGCCACGTGGTTGTCAAAACCACTGTTTCTCCAGGTAAAACAGTGCAGGGGCTGCTGCCAGTGTGGTTCCCAAGGACTGGACTTTTGTCTTCTGCCCTGCAAAGAGCTTGGCTAGGGTGCTGAAGTTCGTGAAAAGAGAAGCGAATGGGTCCGAGAGTCAAAGAGACCAAATGTGGCAGAGACCACCATCCGCCCACCAAAATCCGGTCCTCCGTTCTCCAACAGGAGGGCTATAACTCCCAGGCCCTATGGAGAGGTGTGGCCACGAGTCCCAGCCATTTGAATGTGAGAGGAGGTTGTGGGTGTCACTTCCAGGCATGACCCAGAAACTATTGCTCTTGTGCTCCTCCCTTGAGCTTCTTCCTCTTTCCCACTGCCTGGAACCAGACTTGGTGGTCTACTTTCAACCACGCAGGTGACAACAATGACCTACAGCTGGCAAAGCCACCCTGCTAGCCTGGGACCCTGGATGGCTTTCTGGAATAGGGCTCACCTACTCATCTCGGACTGGTCTGCAAAAGAGATACACACTTAATCGCATCTGGGTCCTTGTATTTTTCAATGCAAGCAGTTTATTGAAGTATCATTTACATTCAGTAAAATACACACATCCTAAGTGTACAACTTGATAAGTTTTTAAAAATGTTCACTCTTGCAACCACCCCCTTTTCTCCCTAACGATATAGAACATTCCCACCAGCCCTGCAAGTTCTCCCATTACCCTTCCAAGCCAGCCCCACCTCTGCCCCTGAGACAAATACCGTTCTGATTTTCATCAACATAGATTGGTTTTGCCTCTTCTTGAACTTGATATAAATGGAATTACATAATATGAACACTTTGGTGTCTGACTTTTGTTCAACATAATGTTTTTGAGATGTGTCTATGTTGTTGTGAGTTATCAAGAGTTTGTTCTTTTTTACTGCTGAGTAGAGTTCCAATGTATGAATATTCCACTAATTATTTACCCATTCTCCTTATTATGGGCATATGGATTGTCTCCAGTTTGGGGCTATTATAAATAAAGCTGCTAATAACAGTCTCATATATAAGTCTTTTTATGGACATGTATTTTCATCTCTCTTGGATATATACCTAAAGAGTAGAATTTCTGGGACATAGGGTTGGTGTATGTTTAACTTAATTAGAAACTGCCATAGTTTTCCAAAGTGGTTGAAAGCTTTTACATTCCCACCAGCAATGAGTGAAAACACCAGTTGCTCTGCATCTTTGTCCACACTTGGTATTGTCAGTTTTTAAAAATTTTAGCCATTCTGGTGAAGAGCCATTGCATTTTTAGGTCTCTTTGTTGCAACAGTTCACTCTTCATACTAATGCATACAAGGTAGCTGAGGGAGGAAGGAGAGATGGTACGTGCCTGTGGAGTCATGTTTGTCTGTGTTTCCTAGGCAGCCCGGCTGTGAACTTCCTGAGAAGACCTAAAAAGGCAGCCCTGAGGAAGTCTCTAACGTAGCAGCGTGGGTAGAGCCAGACAGACCTCAGTATAAATCCCAGCTCTCACAAGCCACTTGACCTTGGGAAGTCACCTATCCCCGCAGCGCTCAGTCCCCTCAATGTAAAAGTGAGCTAATGATAATACCCACCTCACAGTGTTACTGCCAGGATTAAACAGCATGATGCATATAAAGTGGTTGAGCTCCAATCACAGAGCTGGGATTCTAAGGCAGTACTCCTGCTCCTGGGAGGATGAGAAAGGTGAGGCAGAGCCCACCCCTGGACCCTCATTCTAGACCTTTGAGTGGATTTGGGGAAAAGAAGCCTCTGTCCACCATCAGGGCACTGCATCCCGGGACTGACTTCTTATATGAAGCTGATAGAAGTGCATGGGGTGAGGGCTGGTGGACTGGAGGTTGACCCAGCACCAATTGTGGACCCAGGGGTTCTGGAGCAAGTGAGGTTGGGAATGGCCACCAGAAGTGCCCATTCACATTAAGTGGGAGTGGGACATTCACAAAGCGAGGGGATCAACCATGGAGGGAGTTGAGAACTCCCCAGGCAGCGCGGAGTTCCCTTGGGCAGCTAGTTTAGGGAGCATCATGCTTTCTGAAGACATGGGAAGGAGCTAAATGTCAGCACTAGGAATTTGGTTAAATAAATGACTGTTCTTTGAGTACTTTGAAAGCATGAAAATGATGCTGAAGGTGATTATTTACTCATTGGGAAAGATAATAATTTTTTGTTTAGGAACAAAGCAAATTACTAAAGTGTAAAGGTGTATGTGTAAGGTGACCCTTTTTGTTAAAAAGCACACACACACACACACACA